>JAOVYX010003634.1:0-10860 GCA_035668315.1 Drosera spatulata
ACCTCAGCAACACCACAGTCCAAAGCGATACATTGCGCGACCTGCTCCAACTCTTGAAGCACAGGATCGATCGTTCTGTTCACTATTACAGCTTCAAAGCCCGAATCACCTGTACTCGTCTCTAGTTCAGCAAGGGATGGCATCTTGCCTTGAATAGCAGGATCCATTCCAAGGCCAAACACATCATAAAAACCATCAACCACTGTCTCAGTGTAATCAAGAACATTATACTCCTGTTAGACAACAATCAACATTTGAAAAAATATATCGGAGTCGACACCACAATAATTGAATGACAATGGATGAAATAGACGGGAAAAAATTCCATCAAATTTCTAACATAATGCCACTGGTAACAGAACACTTAACAATCAACAAAGTCAAAAATAGCAAAAAGTTCCAATGAACATAACCAGAACGAGCCATATTTGATGTCCTAAAAATCTCACCAAACCACTAGCAAGTCTTCCACGAAAATGCACCAAACTAAAAGTTACTCAGCACTAACCTAGAAGTCGACATACATTTCACAAAACTAATTCAATCTATTCTATCACAAGTTAACCTAAAAAGTATCTGACTACTAGTCGAGTGCAAATAACTAGGGAAAAGAAAGTATCCCATGTAGGCTTGATCATAATACCATAGCAACACCTCAGGCCTTTGTTAGGTCCTAACAACATGACAATAAGTTAAGCTTCCACAACATAGTTACCACGAATACAGCAGTAGAAGAGTTCCTACGTTAGAAACACCCTATTTTAAATAACCCATACAAGACTTCTCATTGCAAATCACACTATTGTGATCACAGCCCCTTATCTAAGGTTCAGCACATTGCCATTCACAACAGATCGGTATCGGGAGGTCTATGCTATCCGATTTCCAATAAAATCATCACAAACACAACATTGCAAGATCAAACCCTAACACCAAACAAACCACACTAACAGTATCATCGTCAACGCACCCAATACCGCCTCGACAACGCCTCCCCGCTCACAACCCCCACCCCCACTCCTCCAACATCATCCCCTTTCCTCCTCCCCTTCTCTCCCCCTAAACTCAAAAACGTCGCCGCCCTGATCTGATCGTCCTCCTCTCGATCGCTCTCCGTATTCGACGACGCACTGATCGCCAGCGCCAGTTGCACCTGGAACTCCTCCTCCGTCAAAAAATAATCCTCTGTCGCCGTCGCCGCCGCAATCGCCGGTGCTGCTGTTTGCGGTGGTGGAGTTGCCGGTGGCGGGGGTGTCGGATTCGATTGATCGGCGCATGATTGCGATGTCGAAGCCATCGATTGAGGATTCGATTGATTCGATGATGATTGTGCCGATGATTGAGTTGATGATTGAGTTGATGGTGAAATTAGGGTTTCGTTTGGGGAAATTCGATTGGGATTGGTGGTGTTGGTGTTGTTGGTGTCGTGAGATTTGTGGAGTTTCTTGAAAATGTGTTTCATTGTGTTTTTTATTTGATCTTTGTTTTGATTTGCTTTGATCTGTGATGGTGTGTGCGTTTGTGTGAGAGAGTGCTGTGTGGATTGCTAGATTTTCTCTATGGTGCTGTTCTTGTATGTTTGTCCCTTTTTTTTTTCCTTTTCTTTTTCTTTTTTCACTTTGGTTTTTCTATGGGGAGAGAAATGGGATGGAAGGTAAAGGAAAAAGCGTCGAGAGTGGACTGCCAAAGATATAATAGTCGAGAAAATATGCTCATGTCGCCTTATAAAATATAGTAATATTTGATTTGTCAAGTCAATTTTGATATTTTTTCGTGTCATTTAAATTATAATGATGTGATTCAATATAATAATTTATATATATATTTAATTAATAAAAAATGATAATTTTGTTCTTATAAATATATAAGATAAAATAATAATAAAAAAATAATGATGGATGAATTGATATGATATAAAATATGAATATTTTTATATTTTTATATAAAAAAATTATTAAATTTTAAAATGTTATAATTTGAATAGAATATCCGAAAAAGATATTGTAATTTGAATGAGACGGAAGAAGTAGATTAGACCTAAGTCATATACTTTCAGATGATGGAGGTGAAAAGACAATCAAATATAGGTTAAGTATGTGCTACGCGAATTTGTCATGGAACGTTACAAATGTATTGAAACAACCTCTCTTGACACTCTCACCTATTTGTCAAACCAGCTCAAAACATCGCACCAGCACAGGACCTCGATACACCAGTATCAGAACTCACGATCTCCATGCATCCATGGCGAACGAATCCGCTACACGATTCATACACTTTTGGTACAAAATGACCATTTTCAAGGTCATCGAATAGGTACAAGGTTCCGAACTGTTTTCACGATGCACTGATCAACAGAAAGTCGAAACACGGACACGCCAACACCCGAAACTCACAGCCTCCCCGTCATTCATTGATCTCCAACAAATCCGACTCACGAATCACAAATACAGAGTACTACATAGTAATGCCACACATCACTGCAAAATAAAGCCACACATCACTGCAAAATAAAGCCACACATCACTGCAAAATAAAGCCACACAAGAACAAAAAAACCTGAAACCCCAAGCTATCCTGAAATGCTAGAGCCTCGATGGCGAATCATGATTCATGGCAATGCTCGATACGATGACCAAAATATGAGCTTGAACCATATCAATTCCGATTCCATCATCAACAAAACCCTCAAGACATAAAACACCACCAAATCCGCTACACAAGTCACAAACCACAGACTATACTAAAAAGGCAACATGATCTCATCAAGAACAGAATATACACAATAATCCCATATATCACCGCAAAACATAAACACACAAGAGCAACAAAGAACTGCAACCCCAAGCTACCCCAAAATGCTCGATGCCGGATCATGATCCATGCCAATGCTCGATACAATGATCGAAAGTATGAATATGAACCATATAAATCCCGATTCAACCATCAACAAAACCCTCAAAGGCTCACAACATCGAACAACACCAAATCCGCTACACAAGTCACGAAACACAGACTATACCAAAATGACAACAACCCACGTACTCTCGTCAAGTACAACAACAACATAACACACACAAGAACAATACGAACTGCAATGCCCAGCTACCCCGAATGACGACGCTTGATAAGATGATGGAAGCATGAACACGAACCGTATCAATTCCGATTCAATCATCAACAAAATCATCAACACTCACGACACTGAAGAACACCAAATTCCCTACACAAATCACTCAACAAAGACTATACCGAAAAGACAACAATCCACATAATCTCATGTAGAATACAGGGTATACACAGCAATCCCAACATATTATATGAGCATCATTGCAAGAAGTATCCAGACAAGAACAACAAGAACAACAGCCCCAAGCTACCCCAAATGAGCAAACCCTTTTGCCCAGCTGTCAACCCATTAGTCCCAAACCCAAACCTCTGATTCTCAGCAAACCCTGCAATCTCCACACTCTTGCTCTCAAAGAACCCCTTCGCCGCCCCGCACGTCGGACACCTCCAATCCTCCGGCAAACCCTTGAACGGCATCCCGGGAGGCACCGGATACGTCTCGTCTCCGATCGCCTCGTCGTATCGGTACCCGCAGGAGCGGCAGACGTGGATACCTGTATTCAGGGTCGCGAATTTCTCTGGGACTCGTTGGGGATTTTGGGGATCGGAGGAGATGGGTTGGGGTGGAATTTGCTGATCCGAAATGGGTTTGTCTTCTTTTGTCACCTCGACTGATAAAATCGGGTGCCCGCGGTGGCGGCGGGTGGCAGGATTGTCAAGACGTGTTTTAAATCTGTGCAGGTTAACGGGCACAGAGCGGATAATATCTTGACATAAGGAATTGACAGATAATGGACACCTTGGTTTAAGTTTTGGTGGGGTGGAGATGTGGAAGGAGAAGGTGGGTGTTGCGATGGTGGAAGTAGCCATGGTGGTGGAAGGATGAAATGGGGTTTATTGATTTGTTGCTTGGTTGAGTTTAGTTGGACAGATGGAGAGGAGGATCCATGGAGATGGGAAAGGGCATATGCTTTGTTGTATTGGTGTGGTGTTGATGTTGGAAAGATTTGGGATGATGGATAAGGTGGCGGAGGGTGGAGAATGGACTTGCGATCACACACAAAAGTGGCTTATCTAGTGAGAAAAACTTCCCAAGATTATCGAACCGAACCTAAACCAGAATAATCCTGATCGTACCGACCTTGTATCAAAAGCAAAATGCCAAGCGAAACAAACACTCTCATCATTGTTTTTATTGTGGTTGAAATATAAAAACGGTTTCTTGATATCCTTAAGAGATGTCAAAATCTTTAAAATATAATTCGGAAGAAGGATTGATTAGGACGGAAAACATAGTTATGAGGTTTTTACTGGGAATTGATAATGCCGATGCTCAAATTTATAGTTCCAAGACAATACGCTCACATGCGTTTTCTTGTCTAACATACTTATGCCTTGGATGATTAACATTTGGTCTTGGCAATAACAATTCCTTTCTTATTTTGCTTGAACTTGTTATCTCGTCATGCTAATGCTTGCATCTGGGTTTCTGTTATCATGAGTTATAAAGTTCAGAACATGTCTTGATCTTGATTTGTCGTATTTCTTCGTGGTCCTATGCGAAAAGTGTTATTGGGAAGATACTTGCGCCGTGGAACAACAGTTTGGAATACTTGCACTACATGAAACAAACTTTGAGCCTTTTTCTTCGTGACGATTGATTGGTTTATTTGTCTAGATAATCTGGCATTTCCCTGCTACTCATATCTGGATGAAATGATCTTTAGCCGGATCGGTTTATTTATCTGGATGATTTGTACTCGTACTCGTCAATATCAAACATTGCTGTGGATGCTCCCGATGCGTTGTCAAACTCAGATCTTATGCAGGAGGTGAACTATGAACTGAGGGAGTTTAAGTATAAAAGAATTGTCGCAGAAAAAATATTGTCAGATCGAGTTTGATAATATTGCTGACTTGCTGCGGACAGTCTCCCTTGACGGAGGCAGCTGAAACAATCCTTTCCGTTGTATGCTTTGTATGCCGCCTTATTAGCTGATAAGGCGAGTCCACGGAAGTGCTATGATTTATCCGAATCACAGCTTCCATGCTTGTATGAAACTGTAAGTGTCGCAGAAAAAATATTGTCAGATCGAGTTTGATAATATTGCTGACTTGCTGCGGACAGTCTCCCTTGACGGAGGCAGCTGAAACAATCCTTTCCGTTGTATGCTTTGTATGCCGCCTTATTAGCTGATAAGGCGAGTCCACGGAAGTGCTATGATTTATCCGAATCACAGTTTCCATGCTTGTATGAAACTGTAAGTGCACCAGTTCACTATCCTTATTCCACCAACTTCTTCAACAACAGCTTTCCAAGCACTCTCCATTCTTCCGCGATTCATCATGAATCTGATGAACTCCATTTCTCTTGTTCTGATCTCGATTATCGTCTCTCTGACTCCAGGTTCATGTCAAAGATTCTTCACGCAGTCTGCGGGCCTAGGCGTTTGGCGTTTCCTGCAGGAGAACATCGGCATCTCAGCAATGCACTTGCAACTCCTGCACAATGACAAGATTGTTATATTCGACAGGACTGACTTTGGGAACTCGAATGTCTCTCTCTCCGAAGGCCGCTGTCGCAATGACTCTCGTGATCTGGCTCTTCCGATGGACTGTAGCGCCCATTCTGTCCTGTTAGACATCAGGACAAGCTCCTTCCGCTCACTGATGCTTCAAACGGATACCTGGTGCTCGTCAGGTTCGGTTCGTTCGGATGGCACTCTGGTTCAAACAGGAGGCTTCAATGATGGAGATCATGTGGTGCGTACATTTTCTCCTTGCGACGATAATAGTTGCAATTGGGTGGAAATGCCGGATTACCTTACCGAGCGCAGGTGGTATGCGACCGATCAGATCCTTCCAGATGACCGCATTATCATAATCGGTGGTCGGAGACAGTTTAACTATGAGTTCTACCCACGAGACTCGAGTGGCCTGACCTTTAACTTCGACTTTCTCATAGAGACTAGAGACCCCAATGAGAACAACCTATACCCGTTTGTCCATTTACTACCCAGTGGAAACCTGTTTATCTTCGCTAATACAAGAGCGATTGAATTCGATTACCGTCAGCACCTTGTTATCAGGGAGTTCCCTCCGATCCCTGGAGGCGATCCACGGAACTATCCGAGGTCGGGCTCATCAGTTCTGCTCCCTATAGATGAGAACAAGGTCTTGCAGGTTGAGATCTTGATCTGTGGAGGTGCACCACCAGGCGCATTCTCGAATGCATCGATCAGTGTTTTCCAACATGCCCTCAGCTCTTGCGGGCGTATCAGAGTCAGTGACGAGAACCCGAGTTGGATTATGGAAACTATGCCATTCGGACGTGTGATGGGCGACATGATCTTGCTTCCCAACGGCGATGTTATGATAGTAAATGGAGCTGGACGGGGCACTGCAGGGTGGAATAAAGCTCAGAGCCCCGTCACGAGGCCTGTCATTTACAGACCGACCAACCTGATCAACCAAAGGTTTGCCGTCATGTATCCAGCAACAAGGCCTCGGATGTACCACTCATCGGCTATTCTGTTAACCGACGGGCGTGTTCTAGTTGGTGGAAGCAACACACACGAGTCATACAGGTTCACTGACGTCGAGTTCCCTACTGACCTGAGCCTGGAGGCCTATTCACCACCGTACCTATCACCCGAGTATGAACCGGTAAGGCCGATAATCTTGGACGGGGATCGTGTTGTGACGTACCAGACGTCCTTTTCGGTTCGCTTCAACATACCAGTGTACTTGGACTCTGGGGTTGTGACAGTGCGCATAATCTTGCCATCGTTCACGACACACTCGTTTGGCATGAACCAGAGGATGGTCGTTTTGAGGGTGATAGAGATCTCGCGACAGTCTGATGGTTCGTATAATGCGGTTTTGTTGGGGCCTTCAGCCCCGGAAATTGCCCCTGCCGGTTACTATCTGTTGTTTGTTGTCAATGCCGGAATACCAAGTTCTGGCGTGTGGGTAAAAGTTCAGCAATAATGTTACTCATCTCTAAGGTCTCCTGTAAATGATTTTCTTAATTGACGATTTCAAATGATACCTCAACTATATCACATAAGGCGAAAATCCATTGGTATTCTCATGACTCCAGACAAGTTGAAAATTGTAATGACTAGTCTATGCTTTGTGAAACATCGACATGTTTCATAAACATGAAATGAGCGTTTTAACGGGCATTTTGAAACATTTCAGCAATTTGCTTGTCTATTTTGTGAGTGAATCATGAGATTACTGGGATCTCACTCCAGTTCATTTGTTTCAACGAAGACATCAATACATGTCAAACTTGGCCTTGGTGTTCTCGAATACCTGCTCAGTGATGATCGCGCCATTCCCATCGGCTTTCTTGATCTCAAGCGTCGCTTTTTGGTATACCCCAGTTCCCCTAATTGCATCTGCGATGAAATCATCGAAACCAATTGCTATAGCCGCCTCAGCCTCGGCACCATATACTAATCTCTGTACCACACAAAAGGAACCAAAATGACTGAATTGATCAGCTGTTGCAAATAAACGATCACCAAACGATTATCCCAGCCTAGGTGATAAAGCAAACCACATGACCCCTTTTAAACAACTACGAAACCAATAAATGAACGGGCTCGTCATAGGAGGTAAAGTTTGGCATTTGCGATCACTAGGATTAGAAACTTGGACTTCATCATTGAGACCAAGTCGCTGAACCAGTTCTGACACAGCAAACAAGCAACAACATGGGAAACACATTGGTAGGATTCTGTACGAAGAGATACGCAGGTTTGTAAACGGACCTTGATTCTTGAAAGATGGATGGCACCGAAGCACATTGGACATGGTTCACAAGAAGCATATATTTCACAGTCGGAAAGCTCGATCCTATTCAGCTTCTTGCAGGCCTGCAGATAGTATCATATATCAGATTCCAGCCACGAGGTTTAAGTGCTGAAGTAATACTGACAACACATAGGGTGTTCAAGCCAAAATCATCATTCCATGTCACTAAGCTGTCTATTCTTGAGGCCGTCAAATACTTCACGGAATCCAAAGACATGTGCGCCACGCGGACTCAAACGGTTTGTCTAATATGATGCAGGCTCATGTTTATGTTATTATGTGAGTTTTGGGCTCGGCCCATGTTAAAAGTTTAGGGTTTTCGCTATATATATATATATATGCTCATATGAGAGATGATTCTCGTTAAAAAATGAGTGATAGCCGACGCTCTTGTATCTTCTCTTCTTCACATAGTGATTGCCATCAAGTTTTCTGGTAGGTATGGGTTTTTCTCCCGGTTCTCGAGTTTCCGTCGTAAATTGGGTGTTTTTTCTTGTTGTCTTTCGATTTCGTGTGTTTCGATATTCTTCAAATCGTTCATCTATACTCTATCAGTCTATCTGTATATGCTTTGTAAACAGAAGCAATATGCTCTCCCTTATTAAATTTGTCAGCAGATTAGGCATGATGGTGACTCGAAATACTCACTGACCTCTCTTATAGCAGTGACTTCGGCATGAGCGGTTGGGTCTGTTGTACTCCGCACCATATTGTGGCAGCTCACTACCACCTCATCATTACAAACAATAACAGCACCGAATGGCCCTCCATCTCGGCAGTCAACACCGTTGTATGCTTCCTTGACTGCTTCTACCAAGAACTTGTGGTCTCTGTCCTGCACAGCTATAGGAATAGAAACTGTTATAGGAGGGAGACATTGTATTCGCCCCTCAACTTTCTCAAGAAATTTATATGCCTCAACTTTCATAATCCAAGAGATAGTGGTAAAACAAGCTTTCACTCTGGAGAATGGATTATCCTACACAGGCATTGATTCGATTCTCCAACCTATCTTGAGTTCCCTACACTGGGAACAACATACGCAAGAATGATTTACAGGATCAAAAAAACAACAAGCCGACCATTATTCCATTACATGAGATAGGCTACAAGGATAAGTACGATTTATTAGAAAACTCCATAACCTCAGGCCACAAACACCATTCTGGATTATCAAAGCGTGCACATCTCATACCACTTCTGATAATTATGGTCACATGTATTGGCATTGAGACATAGAAATTACCTTGTTGATGACCAGAAAATGCTGAAGCAACAGAGATGGTTCCATCTTGAGCTTCAAAGCCTGAGAACCAAACACGATTTTACGCACAAATCAAAAGATTTTTCAACTAGGGAGACAGCAATGGATTAAAGAGCACATCCTCGTGGTATTTGTGCATATACAAATTAATTTATAAGCAAACAGAATAAGCATCTGCCTACTGCATGGATCCCAACATCACCAAAGGTATCACCAGGAAAAACCAAGCAAGTAAAACTACATCAAACATCAAATCGTGATCAAACTCCATCCGTCCATAATCGGAATTACATTCAAAGGATACTCAAATACAAGTTCAGTGATCTACATTAAATGTCAACGTTTATCAAACGCGAAACTCATTTCTTCCAAAGAAGAATCCAATCAATATATAGAAACTCTGATCAAACATTTCATTTTACTAGCAATCAGCGACAAAATCTCACTAGATGAAGATCGGCTACATCAATACGACAATTACAATATCATGGTCGTCTAAATTGTGCCGAGAAACATCCGTTACATGAGGTTAGCTACATAGACAGAACGATTCAATCCCCTAAATCACACCCAAATACACAAAAGAAAAAGAACATCCAAAAAAAATCACATAGAATGATTTTTGATCAAATTATCCAATAACCATCTCATCATCAACAAACTATATTAGAACCCAATTGATCCCAAAAATAAATCAACTCAATACAACCACAAAAATACCCAAAAATTCCCAAAAGTGGCTCACCATTAGCATCCCCCATTTCTAAAACCCTCGATCAAATCCCCAAAAATCAATGAAATTGGCAAAAGGGTATCTCAGATTTGTGTTCAAAAATGCAATAGAGATGTGTTCAGGCTATATATATAAACAGAATAAGAGGAATCAAATCAGCAAAAGGTTGAAAAGAGGAAGATACAAGACAAAGGGGAGTGACAAGACAATCCACAGAAGAATATTGAAGGAGGCAAAAGGGCAAAAGGGCAAAAGGGGTATCTTGCTTGTGATGATTAAGAGATGATGTAGCAAAGTGTGATGCGAAATGCTGCGTGATTCAACTGTTTGGAAGAAGACGAAAAAGGTCGCAGTTCGGAGATCCCTACCATGCATTTGCATGAGAATCTCTCTGATTTTTATACTCCATATCCTTTCACATTTAAATTATAATATTATTATAAATAAATAATTAAAATTATCTTTTGAAATTGATATATTTATACCTAAATATATCTATATTTTTTTAAAATCTTACTTATTTTTGAGATTATTAAATGAACTTACCTAATTAATTATTAATTAGATCTAATCATCTTTATTAGGTAAAAAAATTAGGTGTTAATTAATTATCTTGAGTTCTATAAATAGAGCTCATTTGTAAGACGTTATGTACACATTTTCAAGAAAAGAAAATCTCTCTTTCTCCCTCTAATCTCTCTCTAAAATATTTTTATTATTTTGTTAATTTCGGCAATAATCTTTCGAAAAAATTAATCCGACGTAAACTTTTTTGTTATAACACGTTATCAGCAACAAGTCTCCAACCAGTTGAGATCAAAAGACGAACGAAGGTACTTTATTATATTTGTATGATTTGATTTTATTTGATTCATATTATATGATTATAATTCAAATAAAATAATTATGGTTCCATCGTCGGACGAAGTATCGCCTGAGTGGAAACCTATTAATTAATTTTAATAATATT
>JAOVYX010003635.1:0-10860 GCA_035668315.1 Drosera spatulata
ATGGGATTGTATATGAAGCTGCAGTTCAGATTATGCTGAATGCTTTGCTTATAGAATCTCGGCAAAAACTATAGTGATTGGCTCTTATGCTTTGTTTCGGAGTATGCGAGGTCTCTGGTTTTGTTCACGTGACACGTTTGGTTTACGTAACACGTCCAAAGGTTTTGGTCAAGACAAGATACACTGACTTTGAATTGTCGTGCCTAAGCTCATTCTGACATATTCTCCCCTACTTTTTTCATACCATTACAGGTTAGCTCTTCACTTCAGGTCTAGTAGCTAAACTCTGAGCATTTAGCTTCGTGTCTCTCTGTGCCTTCTCATTTGTATTTACCTCCAGAGAAGAGAAAGGGGTGTTCATGTAAGTTCGAATTATTTGACAGGTATTACTGTAGGATGAATAAGAATATTTGTAACTTGTAGATCAGTAGCTGGGTTTCTTGCACACCTATTATTGTTGCAAAAACATTAGTATGTTTTTTTCTGTACACTATTCCAGGATTGCCTTGAAATAATAGTAAAGTTTTGATTCGTGTCGAGATTGGTCCTAAATTTTGATTTCATGTTTGATTTTTTGTGCTTCATAGTTGGTGCTCCTTGCCCTTCGTTGTCTTTGTGAAGGATCTATGGCTGCCATTATATCTTTAAGTTCCTCCCATGCTGCCATTATGCATCTCAGGCCGGCTCTATGAACAAGTTTTGATCAGAATAGGAATGATTCTGCTTAGGTTCAATTTGAAAGTTGGTTGCAATAGGTTCATGGTCCTCTTTTAGGTTCTCAGAAAGTTTGATGTACCTTGCAAAATTCGATTCGCTTGCATGGTTTGATTGTGGATCTCCAGGAATCCTTGTATGAAAAAGCAGAACCATCCGGTGCCCTCTTCTCTTGACGGGAACTCCTAGGTTGTTTCTGTTGTCTGATGCCGCTGCTGTAGAGTCGAGAGGAACTGTCTTGTGGTTAGCTGGTGCACCAGAAATTGATTTTGTCTGTCCCCTTGCTTTTTGTTCATAGTTAGTTGCTGGTTCCAGCCAATTTTAGATACTGATCTGCTTTATTCAACTTCACTAGACAGAAGGGGGGCCAGTACATAGGATATGCAAAGGCTGTAATCTGATATTCGATCTGAAAGGGTCGAGAAGGAGTCACTGTGTTGATCGATCACAAACTCCAGTTAGCCTGGCTGTTAAAATGAGTGATGTAGCTTAGGAACTAAAAGAATCAAGGGAATGATAATCAGCTACCGTCGTTGCATGACCTTCTATTTTGTCGGTCGATCTGTTAGTTGATCTGGAGTGGGTCGAGAAGGAGTCATTGTGTTGGTCGATCATAAACTCCAGTTAGTCTGGCAGTTAAAATGGGTGATGCAGCTGCAGGAACTGAAAGAATCAAGGGAATGATAAGAAATCAGCGTTCGCCGTTGCATAACCTTCTATTTGGTTGAATGAATTGCAAATATTTCCTCCTGTCGGGCATCAGCAAAAGATCTTCAAGTCAGCTTCCGAAGAACAAACCCTCTGGCAAGTCTATCAGGCGGCATATTTACAGATCCTTGGTTCAACCTCAGGCATTCACACATCACACAGTTCACATACTCGTTCTTTGGTTAGCCTGAATATTAGTTTCAGATCATCCGATGTATCATATCCGTCGGTGTACAAGAGATTTCATTTCCTACCCCTACAATGTGATTGCTGAGAACTTTTCGATCGAGTTAAATGTAAAGTTACACATACATCACTCAGGAAGCAATTAGCTATGAAGCGGTTGGCTGATTAGGTAGACAAGATTTCAGCGCTTGAGAGGCGTAAGGAGGTATTAACATACAGTACCTAGTTCAGCAGGCAACTTGGCTTGCAAAAAGAGGAAATATGATGCTGAAATGAAGGCCAAGGAAAGTGGGAAAATGGGTATGTTCAGTCTCTGTTCCCAGCCTTCATTCTCCATGGAGCACCAATCTTCCTTCATCATCGTCATCCGTGCAGGAGAAAATTCTATGTAGAAGAGGAAATCTTGCAGGCCCCTCTATAAAAGAGTCTCTACCGGGGTGTTATTAACTATTTGACAAGATGAGGCAACTCTCGCGCCATCTTGGCTACAAGGAGAGCCGTGTCCTTTGTATTTCATTCTCGTCCCGGCTTATTATTGATGATTGGACACTCTTCTCAGACAAAGATCTTTTATACGGAACAAATCCCTTCATACAGCCATCAGGGTTCGATCTTTTCCCACCCAAGACCAGTTTTGGTCGAGAGTCAAGGTCTGCATCGTTATTCTTATGGTCAGTATTGACAGTACTGACCGATCCTGTGTTAGATCCTGTTCCAGAACGCTCTTTATGATTTTCCTCATCAGCGGCTTGTCCAAGGTTGCAGACCGAAGACTGGTTGGCTGCTGGAGCGATGTTGAAGAAGAAGCCAGAAGGAACCGGGGCTCCATAAAGAGCCCACATAGGAAAAGCAGCTGGAGAGTTTGCCTCGACCGAGTTAGCATTCAAGTAGTATACCGCTGGCAGTGACCCCCATGGCAACAAGTTCCATGGATTCTCACGATTTCCAAAAGCGACGCCTGTAGGACTCTGATTTTGGCTTATTGCTGACTTGCTGGTGGGTGATGGGGGTGAAGACGGCTCCTGCAGATCTTCCACAAGAACTGTCTTTCCAAACAACATGAGGCTCTTCGTCGAGTTTGACCCTTCAGATCCTCCATGGGGAATAGCATCAACCTTGGGGAACAACTCCAATTTCTACACATCCAACATGATCCGGTAAGCAATCGAGGAAAAAATTACACAGATGACTAGACCCCTAGAGAGGAAACAGGGAGGCCAAGAGTGAACTCAAAAGGTGATTCTCACCAAAGAGACTTGCTCGTCCTGAGTAGACTCAGACATATTATCGTCCTGTGGCAAACCATCATTGGTAGGAGGAGAGAGTGCACTGGTCAATGCACAGGCAGATGATACAGGATAGGGAGAGCTTTCTCGTGCATCAGGATCAGCCGAGCCCAGAGTATCTGAAATAACAGCAGACAACACTGAAGTTGGGGAGCGGTTTTCTTGTTCTGATATTGTCGAATTGGGAGATGTAGATCTAGCTGGTAATTCTTCAGGAGATGATCCGTTCTTCGGAAGCAATACCAGTTTACGTGGATAAGGGTGCATCGGCTTTCTTTTCGGACGAGGAGGTGGTATCTCAATTGGCTTGACTGAGCTTGCATCGTTATTTGTTTCTCGAGCCATCTGAGGAAAGAAAGATGAGGGGTTAGTCAGAAAATTACATCTAGCCTTGTCGATGACCCTCGAAGGAACGTTATTACGCCTTTCAGGTGATGAATCAAGCAACTTACTTTAACAAAAAATGGCACATATAGTTAGTTTCATATATAGTAGACCTTAGAAAAGAACTTCTGAGCATGACTCCTGATTTGAACAGCAGTTTTCGTTGCAACATGTTCTGCACCGAAAGAAAACAAAAACATGTCTATATTATTAACATGTTACTAACTCAGTCTCACTATAAACCCATGAAGGCCGACCAGGAGCAAAATACATACCTTCTATCTTTTTCCAAGTTCGTCCGTACAACTTGAGAGCTTCGAGGAACTTCCTGTGCTCGTCCTCAGTCCATCGCTCTCTCTGCTTCGTTATGTTATATGGTTTCCTGACCTATTGAAGCAAAGCAAAGAAGATGAGCGCAAAGTCACAAAAGTCGAAAAATCGCAGGCAACAACCAAGAGAAAACATTAGTAGTACCTTAGGGAAATGGGAATCCCCTGCTTTGGCCAAACTGATGTTTCCTGATTCCTCGGTTGCATCAGGATGACTATAGCCAACCTGGTCCTAACAAGTTCAAGAAAAAGGAAATACTCAATACCGGAACCTAAAAGATGCAAGACAAAGATTACAACATCAATCACTAGAAGATCTCCTTACATCCCTGATCCTAAAACAATCAACCGTTTTCTGATAGTTACAATAGCCTGACTAAATCTGGATTCAAGTATGATCTGACCCAAGGATCAAAGCTTACAAGTGTTTCAATGTACGCGTTGTCCAAACTTTTCTCATTTTCCGATCTCCCGAACAATAAATCTAACATCAATTAGTATCAAAAAGACAACCACCTAAAACTCCTCTCATCCATCAGAATTGACGAGCACGTTTACCAAAATATTCGCTCCATGTGTTTCAAGTTCTATATTTACAATTTCGGCCACACCTCTCTGTAGCCTCTATTTTTTCCGACTAATCAACACAACTTAACTTACTCGGTGCCGAAATTTGCACACAACATTTTCAAGTAAAATTGAGATGTTTTCCAATCCAATAAATCATCCTTCCTTAATCGAATTCTAGGTGAATTGTACACAAAATTGAAACAATAAAACAAATGTTGGAAAACTCCAACAAAAGTGGCGTGTAGTGTTTTCTTACTTGTATAGCCATATCTGAAGTACTCATCTCCTCCACCATCGCCACCGCAGATCTCACCGCTGACTGCTAAGATCTCCGACAAATCAATCCCCTCAATTCAAACTCCTCCAATTCAATTCACCGAACCAAAAAACACAAACAACTCAAATCGAATCCGAATCGACCACAAATCCGACTGAAATCACTGACTCAAAATCCTAATTCAACACACACAATTCTCACTTCACCGCCTGAAAGAGAGAGAATCAAGAGGGAGAAAGGAGAGATGAAACTATGAAATGGGTGGAAATGAGAGGCGAGGATAAGGATTGTATAGAGAAAGGGTATGAAAACGAGCACTTGCCACGTCAGATATTAATACATTCATCTTTTTTCATTTTTGATTTATTTTTTTAGAGTATATGGTTTTAAATGGTTTACCGGTGTGGGGAGACGTTAGGAGAAGAGTCTCGAAGAGGAGACTTGTGGCTGGAGACATCGACACGTGGAAGTCGCTTTTGGTTTCAATGTGCGTGCTTTGGTTGAAGCGAGTGGTTCAGATGAAAAGATCAATGAAATCGAGGGGAAAAGTGGGCGGAAAAATATCCCCGATAATATCGCTTTTTTGACATGTTGAACAGCAGAGGCCAGAGGGGCCAATCATCTACTCAGCATCCTCCCACAGGTTCCTTACACGTGGCGGATCTTTATGGCATCTATTGCTTCCTTTCCCCAACTTGCGATGCACTTTCTCTGTCTCGTCCGCTTACCAATTTTATTACCCCCAACAATTTACTTTTCACATCTGACCATATAAATTTTGATCTGTACTGTAAAATAATAAAATGTTATTTTATATTATTTTTGTTTTAAAATTATTATATTGTTTTGTTAAAATGATATATTTCAAATTATTTATAACATTTTCATATTTGATAAATATTGTGTGATTACGGATTAAAGAAGGTGAAGAGAGAAAGATTATCTAATTGAGAATTACGGTTAAAGAAAAACAGATAAAGTTAAATTTACGTGTATAAAGTGAATGTTGTAATTATATTGGGATAGAGAAAATAATATTATTGTGAATTATTAATGATATTTTAAGTCATGTATTTTGATTCTATCTCGACGATGTAATTTTCAAATACGTATTGAATAATATAAAAATAAAATATATATTGTATTTTTATGGGACGTAACGAGTGTTTTTGTTTGGTTTTTTTCTTAATATCATTTGGTTTTATATTTTGTGTATCATTTGATCCAATATTGAATTGTATAGGTTTGTTGAATATTTATGAATTTTGTTAAAAATTGTATAATTTTATGTTGTTATAGACGTATTGTTTCAATTGGGGAGGAGTTACTAAAATATACTCCTAAATATCAAATGGCCGATCACCATAGATAGTTATACGGCAATGATTCCATGGAAAGACAAAAGCGAAGTAATATTAGGTCCACTGATGACTAGATTAGGTAGGATAATCGATCTAAGATATGAATTCGCTTTTTTCGTGTGGTTTACATGTTTTCATATATACCTTTCTCTTTCTCCTTCGATACAGTACTATTATCTCTATCAAACTCAACCTCACATTGTTAGAATTTTTGATAGAAATGATTTTTTTATATAGACATTGGAATTATCAATTGTGCAATTATTATGTGAATAAGAGAGTATTGAATATATATATATATATATATATATTTATTTATTTATTAATTAAAAATTTTAATAGAATTAATTTCTCAACGTGATGTTAGAAAACATTCTTCCTCTTTTTTTGTTTTTTTTTTCTTCCTTTAGTCTGGTGTTTAATTTGAAAATCTTGCTTTCAAAACATTGAATTCACGTTTTATTCCCCTTGAAAAACAGTCAATGACTCTCTTTCAGTAAAAATAGCACCATACGTTTCTTATCCAATCAAAGATCGAAACTGAAAAGGCAGATCAGTTCGATTAAGTTTATGATGAAGCCGTATGGATATGCGGCTCTTACCAAACATGTGGCTGCGCATTGCGCACTAGTTGACGCACTGTTTTCTCTTTGTCGCAATATGCGACAGGATATATTTTACCGATTTGTTGTTGGCACATAGCCTTCTCAGATATTAATAGTACTATTTCAAGGCTGTGGTCGTATTTAGGTCGTCCATTTTGAACTAATTAAAGTGGTAAATTACATCCACCTCATCACATATAGTAGTATAATATTGCCTTCGTTTCAAATATAATGAACGATTTAATCTGATATACGAATTTATAGATGTATTGAATTTTTATAGGATTTGATGAATAAAAAATATTTTTTATAAGTGGGATTTAGGAAAGAGAATGAAAAAAGAGGAAAAAAAGATGATGAGTGTATTATAATATAAGATAATTTGTTTTTGTGTTTTTTTATGTGAAAAGTTACTAAATATGATATGTTTGTTATATTTTACGATAGCCCGAATAGAAAAATATGATCTATATTATAAGACGGATGAAGTACTAATATTGATGTTGTTGGAGGTCGTTTTTCATGACATCTGAAACTATTGAATCTTCGAATTTAATTAATTAGATTGAAAAACGATTTATCATTAAATCAATTTGTCTTGATATCTCTTAGTAACTTTAATATTTCTGGGAATAATTTTTCGTCCCATTCAAATTGTAACATTTTTATGTTAAATAATTTTTTTTCACATAAAAATATCAAAAAATCCTTATTTTATGTTATATCAACTCATTCATTATCATTTCTCTTTCTTTTTTTGTTTCATATACTCATAAGAATAAAATTATTACTTTTTATTAATTTAATATATATATCAATTATTATACGGAATCAAATCATTATAATTTGTAATACGAGCGAAACGAGCTGTGTGGTCACTTTCCAGGTGGACATCTCTTCATCACTTTAACACGTCACACCCACAAACCGCCGCTGCCAATCCGAGCCGCCACGTGTAAGGATTGCGAGAAAGACAGGAAGGATGCCGTTTATTGCGATTTCGAATTAATTGAATTAAATAATGTTAGGAAGAAGTATAGGCCACTCATTTATATACGTATTTTTATTACAAAAAGGGAAATTGCCGAAGGAAAAATTTAGTCCACAAGTTTTCCCTCATCTGTCGTTTTTCCAGAACGGGTTTGCTTCGTTGGTTTACCACTTACCGAACAACAGCACCATGTCCGTGACCGCATATATTCGTTGAAGAAATAGAAAGAATACCCATAACCTAGAATGTCCAATGGTTCGAGGCGTAAAATAACCACTCCTTGCAGTGTCATCAAAAAGTGTTGACTGAATAATAAAAAAACATTGTTTTAATTATATGATTAAGGATTGATATTAGAATATGAATTTTTTTGATATAAATAAGACAAGATGAGATTTTATATATTCTGTCGTTCTCATTTCTTACACTTAATCAGATTTTGGGGTTGTTATGATTTTGGATTAACATTCGGTGATAATGTGATGGATCCATAGAAAGCAATTTTACCGGCTTCAAATATATGGCGGAGGATATTTCTTTAGAGATCCAAATCCAACAAGATCACGGGATCGATGAGTAAGTGTACGATGTTTTGGACATGTGAGGTGGGTGTGGGCCCAGTCATGAGGTGTTAAAAGTGGGTCCCAGATACTCCCTTATCTTTCCGTGGATCACAAAAAGGGCAATACCATTTGCGGGAGCCAAGAAATTGGTCTTCTGGAGAAATATGAAATATTCCAATAGTAGGGTCCGTGCCATGTTCATGGTGTGACGATGCAATTCATACTTATCTGGAGTATTTGTTACAATTGGTAATCCATTGACTATCCATTTTGACAGGAAGAGATGACGAGATGAATATTTGGTTTCTTGAAACAATATATTCTCCACATTGGTTGATTGAATCGTATGTTTCATTTAGCCCCCTAACGAATCTTGTTGATTGATTTGTAGTTTTGGGAAAAATAATACGACCTCCCTCCCATTAAGGTTATAACCGTTTCACTTTTGTTATAGTCGAGAGAAAATCAAAATCTTATCGTGCGACAATCAAATATAATTTTTCATAAATTAATCATAAAATAATAATGATAATTTAACTTATGTTTTGAATATATATATTATAGGACTATCAATCGTTTGTTTCATGAGAAAACGAAATTTCATAAAATACATATTGAATAGCAATAAAATACTATAATATTTCAATTTGGATGGAACGGTTGAAATAATCGAAATGTTTTTATTATCCAAACCGAAATGATGTTTAACGTCATTCTTTCGTTGCATTTCAAAAAGTGATGCAAATATTAAGTTTCACATTAACCTTAAAAAGAAAATAATACACTCCAAAACTCATCATGAGGTATTTTACAAGGACTTGATGAATTTGTGATTAAATATATATAAATTTATGTATGATTAGATTGTTGGATTTAAAAACAACGGTTGCCATTAAAAGATTATTTTTGTATTAATTGAAAAGAGAGGAATCCACTTTTAATATTAACAGTTGATCGACAAATGCAACTATACAATCACAAATAAATTTATATTTCTTCCGTTCCAGATAAATTACGATGTGTTTATTTGACACAATTATTAAAGAATTGGAATGACTTTGATATTTTTTACCAATCTGTCATTGTTGAAATAGTGGATGGATGAATACTAATTATGAATAGATAGAGAAAGGAATAAGATAAGATAGAAAGAATAAGAGCGAGAATTATGAATGGATAGAGACAGAAAAAATGAAAAAAATAATTTGATATAAAACAAGAATATTTAGGATATTTTGACACGAAACGTTTATTTTTCAGTAATGTGTTATAATTTATCTAGGACGGAGAGAGTACATGTCTAGTCAAGAATCCATTGTTTTCACTTTTTATTACTACT
This sequence comes from Drosera spatulata, assembly GCA_035668315.1. Taxonomy (NCBI): domain Eukaryota; kingdom Viridiplantae; phylum Streptophyta; class Magnoliopsida; order Caryophyllales; family Droseraceae; genus Drosera; species Drosera spatulata. Next base: position 9,314 of record JAOVYX010003635.1, read on the forward strand.
TTCATACTAAAATAATTATATCGTTTTGTCATTTTCATCCATTGTAAAATATTTATAATATTTTTATAAAATATTAGATGATTAAAAATTAAAAAAAAAAATAAGAAAAGGTTATCTGATTGAGAATTAAAATTAAAAAAAGAAGAAGTAAATTTACGTGCGTTAGAAGTATAATGACACGGATGCAGTATCGCGGAGTTAACCTGGGTGAAACCCATCGCACGGGTCAAAGTTGAAAATGCATCTAATTTGTTAGAACGATAAATCAACACGTAAACCATGGGTCCCCCAATATCCATCATCAGCCAACCCTCTTTCCTGGCTTTTGTTCCACTAGCAGGGAGCGTTCTCTCCCCCAAATCATCATCAAAAACCCTAATCGAATCCCCCAAATACCCACTTCGCCCCAGTGAGATCACTCATCTCAATTCCCCTCAAACCCAAACCCTTGATCGAACCACCAACACCCATACTCCGAATCGGTCCCTTCGATTCCCTGATCCAGCGTAGATGGAAGATCCCGCGGACACGGCTCGTACCCGCTTGGAGAATCAAACCCGTGGCCTCAAGCTCGATAAGCTGATGCTTATTCAGCGAAAACTCGACATTGCATTCCACCTGTTCGACCTAATGTCTAGGAGCAGAGGGCATTATGTTTCGCTTCAGATAATGGCTGGGTGGGCTACTAGGGTCGGGCTTAATATCTAAGTGACGGAGTTTATTAAGAAGTATCCGCATTTGTTTGAGGTGTTCATGCATCTGGTTAGGAGGAATAGGTGTTGTCGGGTTACGAACAAGACGACGGGGTTGGTTGATGAGGAAATGGGTGTGATAAGGGATTGTGAGATGAAGAGTGTTGCAAAGGTGAAGAAGCTTTTGATGATGTCGAGGACCGGGACGCTTCATATGCACGCTCTTGGGTTGGCGAAGAGGGAGTTGGGGTTGCCGGATGATTTCAGGGACTCGTTGCTTCGAAAGTATACGAGTGATTTTAGGGTCGTCGATACAGAGATAGTGGGTTTGGTTGATAGAGACGAGAGCTTGGCTGTGGCGAAGGTAGAGGACTGAAGAGAAAGGGAGTACGCTGAGAAGTGGCTGAGCGAGTTGGAGACCAAGTATGCGTTTCCTGTGAATTTTCCTACAGGGTTCAAGATTGAAAAAGGGTTCAGAGAAGCGCTGAAGAACTGGCAGAGAATGCCTTATATCAAGCCCTATGAGAAAGAAGCAAGCGGTGCAGTTCAGCTGTTTGAAAAGAGAGTTGTAGGGATATTACATGAGTTTTTGAGCTTGACGATCGAGAAAATGACTGAAGTCGACAAACTCGTGCATTTTAGGAAAGATTTAGGCATGGTCGTCAATTTCCGTGAACTTCTGTTGAAGCATCCTGGCATATTTTATGTTTCCACCAAAGGACTAACGCCACGATATTTTTTTTTTTCTATTAATTTGGATGCGTGACGTCACTGCCGTTACGGATATTTATCCATAGCAAGGCAATTTATGTAAAGAGTCTACAAACAGGCAATAAGAGGAATATTATCTGTCCA
>JAOVYX010003636.1:0-10859 GCA_035668315.1 Drosera spatulata
GCATTCTGGTCATGAACATAATGTAAATCAGAGTCTATACAGAGCTTGTTGAAGTTCCAATACGCATCCAAGGTCTAAGTGGAGAGAATGGTTTGAAGGCGCGTTGAATTCCTCTCAAAAAACCCTTATTTGCGTCGCCTTTCTTCTTCTCCTTCGTCTCTGCCTTGATCCTCTGCTGAAAACTCTGTTTTTCCAACCCTAGGAAGGGTTTATATAGGCCCCCTCCATGACAGATTCAATCGGACGGACGAAACAGAAACAGATCTGCATTTTTCCTTAGGCGCGCCCGTGACACTATTCACGTGAACAGTGTCGCGGCCACGCCTCCATCAACAGTTGCAGCCGCACCATGAACAGTCGCGCCCGCTCCTGTGAGCAGTTATTCCTAAAACTAATCGTTTTTCCTAACACTATTCACTGTTATCCCTAAAACTAAAATTAAAAATAGCAAACGACGTCCAAAAATTTCCAAAACTTATACACAGCATCTAAACATTTAAATCTAACTAATCGTGGCAAAAATTTTCTGAAAAGACTCTCGAAGCACGTGAAATGACTACGAAACGTGAAATGCAGCTTTTCGAGTACTTGAACTTCCATTCTTGCAATTCTTCTTCTTTTTCTCTTCAATTTTCATGCCAATCTGCCATAAAATCACAACATACAGCAGTACTAACATTCCAAGGCGAAAATGAAACTAAAAATGCAATTTAGACAATTTAGAGGGAATATAAACAAATGTTTAGAATAACGAAATGATGTGAGATTTCATACACATCACTTAGATGAAAATGAAGTTTTGAATCACTTCAAATATTTTTAGATTACCACATATCATAAGCTTATTCTAAGCCAATTGAAACTAAACTATCTATATGTTTGAATGAGCTTGGGTTGCCTCCAATGTAGCATCGTTGTTTAATGTCGTTGGCTCGATAACGCTGTAGTGCATAGTGACCTTTAGTTGGTGAAATCACCTTCATAGAAAGCTCATCTTCCCATTGTCTTGAAAAAACATCAAAATAAGCTTTAAAACGGTGACCATTGACCTTAAAAATTTTATTCGAAATCCAAACTCTAGATTTCAATTGCACCATAGTCAAAGACCTCAGTCACTAAAAATGGACCTTCCCATCTTGACTTGAGATTGTCCAGAAAAAATTTTAATCTTGAATTATAGAGTAGGACTTTATCACCTTCCTTAAAATTTTTCCTCGAGATCATTTTGTCATGCAATGATTTGGTTTTGTCCTTATAAATTATTGTATTTTCATACGCATCATTACGGATCTTTTCAAGCTCTTATATTGGACCTGGCAATTTTTGACTCCATCTTTATAATTCATGTTCCTTTACCTAATTGTCCGATATGCTTTGTGTTCAATTTCAATCGGCAATTGACATATTTTATCAACTAAAAATCTATAGGGAGACATCCCTATGGGTGTTTTATATGCCGTTCGATATGCCCATAGAGCATCATGAAGTTTCAAACTCCAATCCTTTCTATTGGGATTCACAATTTTTTTTAAATTTGATTTAATTTCTCGATTTGATACCTCAGCCTGACCACTTGTCCGAGGAAGATATATAGTAGAGATGTTATGATTTACATGATATTTCTTTAACATAGCTTCCACTACCCAATTACAAAAATGGGTATCCCTATCACTAATAATAGCTTTAGGGATGCCAAATCTACTAAAAATCTGATTTTTTTATAAATTTGACTACCACCTTAGCATCATCCGTCTTACTTGCTGTAGCCTCCACCCATTTTGAGACATAATCAACTAATAATAAGATGTAAAAATTATCAAATGAGTTAGGAAACGGCCCCCTAAAATCTACACCGCAAACATCAAAAATTTCAAACTCGTGTATAGAATGACATTTGTTTCTTTCTTTTTTTCTTTTTCTTTGAAATATTCCCTGTCTTTTGGCATCTATCACACCTTTATAATAAATCATAGGCATCCTTATTCAAAGTTGGCAAGAAAAAACAATATTCTAGGATTTTGTGCGTAGTTCATCTTGCTCCAAAATGCCCACCAACTTCATAGGCATGACATTGCTCTAGAATTGACGGAATTTCATTGTCAGGCACACATCGTCTAATCACACCATCTGAGCAAAATTTAAGTAAATATGGATCTTTCAAGACATTATATTTGGCATCACTCTTGATTTTATTTTTATGGTGGCTAGAAATATCCATAGGTAATTTCTTGATCACCAAATAATTCACTAAATCAGCATACCAAGGATGAAACTATAAATGGAGTGTAAATACTCATCTGGGAACATTCTTGAAACTGGTAAAATATCTCAATTATTTATTATGTGGTTCAAATGATCTGCCACATAATTTTCAGCACCTTTCTTATCTCGGATATCAATATTAAATTCTTATAAAAGGAGAATCCAACGGAAAAGCCTCGATTTGAACTCCTTTTTCTTGAGCAAATATTTCAATGCAGCATGATCTGAGAAAACAATCACTTTTGTGCCCAATAAATATGATCTAAAATTTTCTAAAGCAAAAATGATTGCATACAACTCTTTTTCAATTGTTGTCTAACTACATTGGGCCTCATCAAGCGTCCTTGACGTGTACTAAATTATGTGAGGGACTTTGTCAACTGTTTGACCCAAAACGGCGCCTACAACCTTATCACTTGCATCACACATTATCTCAAATGGATAATTCCAATCCGGTGGCTGAATTATGGGCATAGAAATTAATTTCTCCTTCAATTTCTCAAAAGCCTCTTGGCACTCTTCGTCAAAATCAAATGTAGCTTCCTTCTTCAATAATTGATAGAGTGGTTGTGAAATTTTCAAAAAGTCTTTTATAAATCTTCCATAGAAACCAGAATGTCCTACAAATGCCCTTACTTCACACACACACATGTGGGATAAGACAGGGGTTTATTTACTTCAAATTAAGCCTTGTCAACCTCCAATCCCTTCACTGAGACAACAAGTACACAGTTCCCTCTTCCACCATAAAATGACAATTTTCATAGTTAAGGACCAAATTGGTTTCAACACATCTTTTAAGCATCAGCTCCAAATTCTTGAGACATTTTACAAATGAATCTCCATATACGGTAAAATCATCCATAAATACCTCAATAATATGGGCTATATAATTAGAAATAATTGACTCATACATCTTTGAAACGTTACAAGAGGATTACATAGCTCAAAGGGCATACGCCTAGATGCAAAGGTGCCAAACAGACATGTGAATGTCTTTTTGTCTTGATCTTCAAGTGCTATCACAATTTGATTATATCCTGAATATCCATCCAAAAAACAATAATGTGATCTACCAGGTAGTTTTTCGAGCATTTGATCCACAAAAGGCAATGGAAAATGATCTTTTCGTGTGGCTGAATTTAATTTACGATAATCAATGCACACACGCCATCCATTTTGGATTCTGGTGACAATCATTTCACCATTATCCTTTTCCATAACAGTTAAGCCCGTTTTCCTTGGTACAACATGGATAGGACTGACCCACCGAGAGTTCAGTAATTGGATAGATGACACCAGCATCAAGAAGTTTTAAAATTTCATTCTTGACAACTTTGATCATTGAAGGGTTTAAGCGTTGTTGTGGCTCACTTGATGGTTTGGAACCGTTCTCTAGTAAAATACGATGCATAAACATAGAGAGATTAATTCCTTTGATATCAGGTATTGTCCATCCAATTATAGTTTTATACTTTCTTAGTATATTGACTAGAGCTTCTTTATGCTCGACAAATAATTTGCTAGAAACAATTATTGGGAGATTTTATCCATCACCCAAATAAGCATACTTCAAATGAGCTAGTAACTGCTGCAATTCCAATTTTGATGGATTTTGAACAGATGGAAGAATTTTCTCATGATTGATTGGCAATTCAATTATGCTCACAATCTTCTTATTCAATTTTTGTTCAATTAAAGACAAATCATCATCAAATAATTCATCATAATTCAGATTGTCATTATCCTCATCCATTTTCAATACGGCTTCCATGAATTCGTTTTCGTTTAATTCAAAAAGCTCCACTTCTAATGATGAAAATGAATTGATTGTAGAAATTGAGTACACATCATCACTTGATTGTTTCATTGCATCGTAAATGTTGAACCTTATGATCTCTTCATCAAATGCCATAGACAAGGTTCATAGACAGATTTCTTGATGACGAGCACCGAGTCAGCAAACATTTTGATACCGTTGGCTATAGAATTCAAGATGTCACGGATTCTCTCATTAATACTATATACAAGTTCAAAATTTCTACGCTTGAATTTTGTCAGGATGGAGCTGTCAGTGGACTGAATCATAACTTTTTTCGTTGTCTTATTTTTATAACCTGCCTTACTCAGAGCATCCAAAACTGCATCGGTCACGCTCAAGCCCTGCTTCTCAGCAAGGTAAAATGCATTCTGCAACAATAGAGAACCAATGGCATACGTTGAAAATCCATAGCTGACTCACATTAAAACACATGTCATTCGACCAGCAATGCTCTGATACCACGTCGAGCAATCAGTTCTATCAAAAATCTCAACTGATCATAGAAGGTTCGAAATGTATATCTATATCATTCCCCCAGTTCCAAGATTAAAAAAAAAATGCAACACTTATATGATTACGAATAATTTATCGTACCATTTTTCAGCATAATCTCGACATTCTTCATTCTAGCATGACATCATTTCACACTCAAGTCATAGAAATTTTGAGAAACCTTTAAATGCAACTTTGGCATTTTGCAAGAAGTGAAACTTAAAGAGTTATTCTAACAATCTTAACTATTTTATTGCGAGAGTACCGATACTAACTAAAAGCACAAGAAAAGAAAAAAAAAACATTATTTTTGGGCGAAGAGTTAAAAAAGTTCATACCTCCACACTGATCAACACACCAGAAAGAGAAGTGGATTTTTGGGCGAGAGTAAAAAAAGTTCAATAAAGAGATAAGTTTTTCGGCGTTTTTATACTTAGTATTCCGTACCAACGTATAGTTCTTGCTGTCCTCAAAAATGGCCTGCCTAGCAGAATAGGCACATGACTTGTTTCATTAATATGACCATTCTCACTTTTGAGAACATAAAAATCAGTTGGGAAGACTAAATCATTTACCTTACCAGAACATCCTCCAACACACCTACAAGATGTGCTACAGACCTATCAGCCAGTTGTATGACAACTCCTGTTGGTTGTAGAGGTCCTAAATTAAGGAATTTTAAATTGATAGAGACATAACATTTATAGATGCACCCAAATCAAACAAAGATCCAGTAATTTCAGCACTACCTATGGCGCATGGTATAGTAAACATACCAAGACCTTTTTGCTTAGGAGGCAACTTCTTTTCCAAAATTGCAGAAACATTTTCTCCTACCATTATTGTTTCATGACCCTTAAGCTTCCTTTTATTGGTGGAAAGCTCCTTTAAAAATTTGGCATATCTAGGAACTTGTTTGATAGCTTCCAATAAGGTAATATTCACCCCACCTTCTTAAAAAGCTCAAAAATATCCTTTTCCACTTCAGCTTTCTTATTTTTAGCTGAACAGTTAGAAAATTGAGCAGAGGTGACAAGTTTGATGATTGGATCAATTCCTGGAATTTTCTGAGTTTGAACTTTATTTTGATCCACATCAGGAATTACTTCCAACTCCTTTTCGATTTCCTTAGACTTTGGCTCAGATTCCTTCAATTCAGTTGATATTTGAGCTGCAACCAAATTGAATGAAAATGAGAATCATGCAGAAGATTCATCAAAGCAAAACAAAAGTGCGGAAAGTTTAAAGTCCGCAACTGAATCAGTTAAACTTAGAGAGGAAGTTACAATTTCGGGTAAAATGTCTGAATAGATGCATGACTCACATTACACTACGATTATTCTTTCCCAAAGGGCATATTCTATTCATTCTTTTATGGATTTCAAATTTAGCTGTGGGTTCATGGATTTCAAATTTAGAAGTGGTTTCATGGAAATCTCTTCTTCCCTCTTTGTATCAAGTCGTAATTTCTGAAGTTGATACAGTTTGACCAATTTTATGAACCACTCCTTAACATTACAGCATTGACGTTCTCTCGAGGATTGAGTGGTTGGGAAGGAAGTTTGTTGTCTAAACTAGCCTTCAATTGGCTCATGTTAGAGGCAAGTTGAGCAACAGTACTCTCAATATTACTCATCTTAGATTTGGTCTGTGAATTTTCAGCCATGATTAATTTGCTTCTGAGTCTGTGCCAGAGTCTTGAAAAGGTTTTCAAGAGATGACCCTTGATTATTTTGAAAAGGCTGTCGTTGATTTTGATAGAGACCAGGAGGGGGATTATTTTGAGCTCTAGGTGGATTTAAGACATTATTGTTATTACTCCATATAAAATTTGGATGATTTCTCCATGGTTGATCAACATTATAATTCCACTGATTTTGTCTTTGATTAGGTGGCGCTGGAAATCCTACTACGTTAGCTTGTTCCTCATACAAAGTAGGACATGTACTATTTGGATGAGCAACACTATTGCAGAATTCACAAGCTTTCACTTGTGCGGGACTTTTGTTGGTTACAAGTTGAGTGATCAGATTTATATGTGTATCCAACTTTTCATCTTTATTAGAACTTCCTCTACCATCCAATTCATCTCTAGAGTTGTCGAGGGCTTTGGACTAATATTTCAATTAACTTTCTTGCCTCGCTAAGTGTTTTAGTTGTTAGGGCGCCACCACTAAAAGCATTAAGTCTATGACGATCTTCTGGTAGCAACCCTTCATAAAAGTACTAAATAAGTAAGTTTTCAGCAATGCTGTGATGCGAACAGCTTGCACATAGCCTCTTGAATCTCTCCCAATATTCATGTAGACCTTCCCCATATTTCTGTTTTATCCCATAAATTTCCTTTTGAGAATTGTAGTTCGTTAAGATGGAAAATATTTTTCTAAAAATAATTTTTGCATGTCAACCCATGTATTAATTGAATTGGAAGGTAGTTCATATAACCAGTCTTTGCATAGCATTGCATATAATTGGAAGGTAGTTCATATAATTTCACAGTTCCAAGAGGGACACCATTTGTTCTATGCGATTTGCATACAACATGAAACTCTTTGATATGCTTGTTAGGATTTTCGTCAGTATCTCCATTAAAAACCGATAATTTATTTTAAAAACTAGAATTCAGTTTAAACGAAACATTGACTTCAGGTAAAACAATGCAAAGAGGTTTGTTTTCAATTGTAGGAGTTGAGAGTTCACGTAATGTTCGATTTGAATAATTTTCTACATTATTAGCTGTATTATTACCTAAATTTTGAGGTATATTATTTATGTATTCTTCCATATCTAAATTTCTAAATTCAATAGCGGAATATTTACGTCCTTTGTTGATGTTTGAAGAAGAAAATGAGGGAGTTGTTGTATGATTAAGGGGGGTAAAATGTATAGATCCTCTATATTCAAAGTCTTGAACAATATTCCTTACCTTTTCACATACTATTTTTCCACTCCCCAATTTCATGCACTATTGGAGACGCAACTACCTAAATAATGGACGTGAATAAAAACAAAATAAAAATTTACATAAACAGAATAACACTAAACAAATAATTAATTTAAATTACTACTTTGACAATGTTACCGTCCCCGGTAACGGTGCCAAAATTTTGATACGATTGTCCCTCACGTATTAAATAAGTAGTTAAGTTCATTCACTCTCACTATTAATTAATTAAATTAATGTAGTAGTGGAAATAAGGGTCGATCCCACATAGACGGCTGTTCAAATGATTTAAACTAATTACTAATCTAATCTTACCTAGAATTGTGAAGTTTCTTTGGGAGGTTTCGATATAAAGAAGCTAACTTTAATTAATAAGAACTAAGAAAACACTTAAATTACTAAGCTTTGTATTTCTAGTGTGGTTATAAACTAATGGATTAAAGTGTAGGAAACTTCATAAATTCATTGGAGCATAGGGGATTAATCATTGATGGCAATTGATGTGATTAATAAGTTGATTTCTTCTATGATTGGTTTGATTGTAAAATAATGGTTTCTTATATTACGTTCCCTAAATTGTTGACTGCCAAATGAGAATGTATATTCAACCTAACCAAATTGTTCCAACATATCAAAAGAGAATGTATATGTCAAACTAATAAGGTTGGACCAAATAAGGAACATATCAAACATGAATCAGTAGAAAAAGACGTTTTTTTATCAATTCACATGCAAAGGGTTCTAATCAATTCATGACCAAAAGAGAACGCATCACTTTGATTAGATGCTACTAATATGACCAAATGAGAATGTGTCATTATCATAATTAACATTCTAACATAACCTACGTGATCAGTCCAAGTTGTATTGGTTAACTAAATAAAGTTCAAACCTTGTACAATAATCATAGTATGAACAAATCTGGTTTCAATCATGTTAAGTTTATAATCTCAAAATCCCTTTAATAGAACTTCATTAATAAGTCTCCTACCAAAGATCTACTCACTCATGATTGAATTAAACAACACAAACATGGTTGAAGTAACGAGTAATAGACACATCATAAAAAGACAGAGATAAAGGTCTATACTTGACTGAAAAACAACAATAAGAGTAGTCCTTGAATCTCTATTTGAATTACAACTCCAGAAATAAGTAAACAAAGTAGAAAGTCTATGAGAAATCCAAGGTTTTTGAGGCCTAAGATCTATCAAAAAGTTGATAAAGTTACCTACATATCATGGATATAACGTTCCTATTTATAGAAAACAACTAACAGAAGGATATGTGGTGAAAAATATAAATTTCGAATAAAATATATTACTAGGATCTTCACGTCTTACCCGTGACAGGGCCCATTACGCCCGTGATAAATTCGTCACGCCCGTGACTATCATAGAACGTTTAATTCATTCCGTCTTGTTTCAAAATTCATCCTAACTTCTTCTATTACTCATAATACATCTCTAATAAGTCTTAGGCTCAGGAAACAACAGCAAATGCATCGTTAAGCCTCAAGGTCTTCATAATTTGCTGAAACACTTCATAAAGGGGTCTTCACACTTTTGATCACTTTTCATAACTCGTGCAAAACATCTTCTTTTGATCAAATCTGTGACAAAAATGAACAAACAGCAGTACCAATGTTGCAAGAACTAAACTAAACACAAGACACAAAGTAACGACATAAAATGCACCTAAAATAAAGCAATTAACTTAGAAAAATGTGAGTGTTTTCGCACTCATCAGTCCCCGATCAATGCATTCTACATAATTGCCAATCGATTCAAATTTCCTGTTGTGCTCCTGACTTTTGAATCAAGGTGTGAGCTCAATATTTACTTTCCGGGGATGGTATTGAATGTCTAGATCATAATCTTTGAGCAACTCACGCCATCTCCTCTACCTCATATTCAGCTCCTTTTACGTGAAGATATACTTCAGGCTCTTGTGATCTGTGAACACCTTGCATGACACGCAATAGAGATAGTGTATCAAAATCTTCATAGCAAACACCACAGCTGTCAACTCTAAGTCATGAGTAGGGTAGTTGACCTCGTACGACTTTAGTCGTCACGAAGCAAATGCTATCACCTTCCTATGCTGCATAAGAACACAACCAAGGCCTTGCTTCGAAGCATCACTATAAATGCAAAAGCCTTCACTGCCCTTGGGAAGGGTCAAGACAGGTGCCGAGGTAAGACAACTCTTCAGCTCTGGAAAAGCCTTTTCACACCTCTTAGTCCATTCAAACATCATGGTCTTCCCCATAAGATTGGACAAAGGCCCTGCGATCTTCGAGAAACCTTCTACAAATCTTCGATAGTAACCAGTTAGTCCTAACAAACTTCGTACTTCTGCAATATTAGTGGGTCTCGTCCATTCCATAACGACTTCGATTTTCTTTGGATCTACTTTGACTCCTCTCGAGATCACGTGTCCCAAAAAATATTACTTCTCTCATCCAGAATTCACATTTATTAAACTTTGGATACCACGTGTTAGCCCTAAGCGTCTTTAGAGTGATATTGATGCGTGCTGTTGTTTACGTAACGCCATGATATTTTATTGTTTATAGATGTGTGACGTCACTGTCGCTACAGATAATTATCCATAGCAAGGCAATAATTGTAAAGAGTCTACTGACAAGAAATGAGAGGAAGCATAAACTATTTATTATTACATAACCTCGATCTCCATAGTACATAATACAGATGCCAAATAACAAGATTCAACCTCAGTTTTCATACAATAGTCTGAGTCCACATTCGACAGAGAAAGCACGAGAAGTCAATTATTACAATTCCCATTGTATGACCCTAAGGTTCAATTATTACACAACAAGGTTCTCATTACAATAACAGGAGGGACACGTCATCGGCTCATATCTACTCTGAAGCTTCCCCATCTCCATCAGTACCTAAGCATAAAGGAAACAACACCAAGACAAAGGAAACCCGTGAGCAAGGAATCGCTCGGTAAACCCCGGGTACAGTCAGCGACAATGCTGCACATTCTGTGACTCTAGCACCTGTGTAGCTGTCGCTGGACAGTATATTAAAATCTCACTAAAATCATTGTCACCCTTTTTCCTTTCGGCTCCCTTTTCATTTAATGATTTACTCATGTTCTTACGCTTTTAAGTTATTTATTCCACCCTTTACCGCCAAGAATCAAGTCAACTACTATCTCGAATCAATCAATAGAAAACCTTTCCACTCCCAACCTAAGATCACCTCAACGCATCGTCGAATGGCTCATTACAAGCAAATGTCCAGCGCCCGTGTTGCCGGGGGGGAGGGGGGGGCTGAATCCTGCCACAACCCCGGGTCCCTGCAA
>JAOVYX010003637.1:0-10858 GCA_035668315.1 Drosera spatulata
AGGATGGTATAGTACACAGGATGTCGTGCATTGTTGTGTAGTTGTCGTGGTCTGCATCAAAAGAAAAGATTTGCTATAGGAAAGAATGAGGGGTGTATTTAACTTTTGTACAATATCTAGAGATCGACACTCCTTTTGTTAGACTGCTAAAAGGTTGAAGCTAGATAATTGCGAAATTGTAAATGTGACTTGCATCCTCAAGGGAGAATGACGAAAACGTGTAGGCTGGCCCAAAGAGGTCAGGTTGATTAGTGAACAAGCCAGTTAGATTTTTCACCATATTCAACAACCTCAGTTGAAATTAATTTTTCACCAAAGAGGTCAGGAAGAGTTGGTTAAGTGATAAGCCACTCTTCCTCCTAATTATATGGTCAAGGGTTCGACATATGTCTTGAGAGTATCCGGAAACAAACTCTCTTTTATAAAAATAATAAGGATAAGACTGCATACTTCTCGCTTTCCTCATTTCCTGTACTTGAAAGGGTTATGTGGATTTGTTGCTTTTTTTTAAGTTCTTGTTTAGCTGAGACCCTTTCTGTTGAGTACAAATATACATTTTTGTAGGTTGGCTTATTCTGTTGGATAAACATTATGCGGTTCGATCAGCTGCTTGTTTCCTGTTTTCACTTTAGAAGTGTTTTCGGCATGAACAGCGGAATGTCAAGAAGATGTGCCAAAGTTCCGTGAAGTGCATGAGATATTTTGTAAAAGCATATCCATAATGCTTGGTGATGATCCTTTTTGTAATTGCCATCATGGAGGCCCCCACCCATTGGAACGTGTATTGATGACCAAGGAGAATCATGGAGACATGTTGTGTATTGAACGTGCAGAAGTTCTTTACAGCATTTCGTGGCTTTCCTTGAAATCCCTGCTTTCTGGTAGCATAAGGTATGATCAGTTATTCACAACGTGTAGGAGAGTTTCGTGGCTTTAGTTTACTTCTTTGGACTTCAGAAGTAAACCAAATGGCTTACATTTTTTTTTTTTCTCTCTTCATTTAATTCTCCATCTTCTCCGCCAGGACTTCTTGTTGTTACCTTTGTGGCATTCAGGCGCCAAAAATACTGTCATTTCTGAAGATAGCATTTGTGTTCTCTCGTGAAGTTCCAGTACTCTTGCAAAAGGTTAGACTACTTCAATCTTTTCATAGTAAATTCATGAGAGGTGATACTTTCACATCATGGTTTAACGCTTGCAAGTACATCCGTAGTTCACTTCTCGTCTATGGTTGGCTGTTTACTTTAACCTGCTAGCTCACACAACTAAACCTTTCGAAGCTTCTATATTTAACTACAGCAAATCTTGATTGTAATTAACCTTGTTATATCATAGCTTAAGCTATCTGATCTTGCCACTGCAGCAGAGGAGATTCCCTTATCCATTTAATAATAATTAACTACAGGAGATCATGACTATATTAGCTGTTTGTAGTTTGTAGTAAATGCCTCAATGAGATCTATCAGCTTTGAAGTATTACAATGCTGCAAAAGATTTTCATGCAGAATGGTTCTCGCAAACTTGATCTTGTTTTGACAAATTTAGCATTGATTGAACCTGCAACAGGTAAGTCAGTTGCTTGCAATAGTAAATGTCGTTGCTGCCACACAAGAGGAGTTTTCTTCCTCACTCTCTTGCAAGCTGCCATCGGAAAACTATTGGGCTGCTTATTATCATCAAATGTCAGTTGGTGCCTATCATACCCATTCTCTCCTTTGCTCTCCGGATGCGAGATACAAGGCCCATGATATATTGCATGCCGAGGTATGTTTCCGGATATTTAAGCCTTTTCACGTATAATTCTTTATTTGCAATATGAATTTTTTGTTATTTATTTAGAAACTTGGGGTGTTTATTTTACTTTATAAAATTTAAGGCCGTTTCTCGATGTTAAAAAGAAGTGGCTTTGACCTGTGGTCGGACTTGTTTATAGGTCACAAGCCTTGAGCTTTTATAAAGAGCTTATTGAAATAAGCACTTTTGACATGAGTTTTATGAACTATAAAACAGTTTGACCTGTTTATAACACGCACAAGCTAGGCAAATACTTGCCATTCCCTTTAGTCCTGAAGCTTGGGGAAAGGAGCTGGGGTGGTGTTTCCCGTGCACCACCTGATTCTACGCGTATTATATTGCTTGTACAACTCAAGGAACTACAGTCTTCAATGTCTTACACTAAAACATAGTGAAGGTCATCTAAATGTTACTATGTTTGAAATGAAAATTTGGATTCTCTACCTTTTTCATGATTGCACAAGTTTTTTAAATGACCTTGGAAGAATTTATAGCTTCATTGACCTTGGAAGTGGAGGATGCAAATCTGATACTGGTTTACAATCACGGATAGATAGTGGAGGAGATATGAATCTGTGCGTCTCTGTTGTATGCAGCTTACGCATGACAAAGATTTTTATTTTAGTTTAGCTATCCTCTCCCTTCTTATTTCTAGGTGTAGTAGAGTTTGTATTCTATGTGCAACGCAACGGTCTCTGATATTGTTGATGGTGACTCAAACCGCCTTTGACCAGCCGCCACCGTCTTTAACTAGCCGCCGCCACCACTAGTCGCAGCCGCCTTTGTCCTCATCCGGCGGCAGCTGTCTTTGTCTTTATCAGGGTTACTATTCATATATACCCACAAAAATATATTGAGGGTTTAAGGGATTTATTTTAGAGATTATTATCTCTATCCCTTATTGTGAGATTCTCAATATTTTGAATGTACTCCTCATTTGGTTAGTGAATTCTTCGTCGTCGGCGACCGCCCGTGGTTTTCTCCCACAAGGGTTTCCACGTAAAATTCTCTCTCATTTAATTTTGCGCACTTATTATTGTTTGTGTTTATTATTAACGGATCCGTTCGTAACAGATATGACAGTCATTGTCTTGAAACTGTCAGTAAATGTGCTTGCGGTTGTCAAACTTACACAGCTGAGATATAGTTAAGATCTTCCCTCATGGACTAATGCCTCATAGGAGTATCTCGTACACAAACATCTGACTTAGGCTAATCAGCATTTGCAAATAGTATAGTTCTATGTCCATGATGGTCTGCCTAATATCGGTTCAGATGTAATTTTCTGATATTATGTCCTTGCATGATATGGCCTTTCAGAGTTCTGAAGTTCGTGAACAGTTTTGCCCAACATCTGGGGAGCACAACTTTCTTAGGTACCTCTTACATCTGTATTTAAAATATATGTTGTATCAAATATGGTATAAGTTGTCTTTTAACTTCTCTTCAGCCTAACTTTGCCATTCTAACTTATTGTTTCAGGTTAATGCCTGAATCAACTCTATTCGTTGAAGATTGTGCAGAGTATTTCTTTGAGAGTCTCCCAAGTGCAACAATTGCATGTATAAGCTTCCTTGGAGGTGGTTACTTGGGTCTATTGAAAGACTTGCTTCCTAGCTCCTCCTATGTGCCTGCTTGGATGCTCTTGTCACGTGTGAATGCAAACAGTCAACCTGTTGTAATGCTTATCCCCTTGGACTCACCTCTTAAAGGTTATTTCTCCTCTGCTTGAACGAAACCTTGTCATTTGGGATCTCTTATCGCTCGTAAATTATGTGGCATGTTCTACAGATGACGAGACGAGTTTAATCTGCTCTACACTCCTAGAGGGTAAGGCAATTAAACAGTGGAGTTGTCCGTGGGGTTCCAGTGTAGTAGATGAAATAGCCCCGGTTTTTAAATCGGTCTTGAGACAGAATTATATCTCCAGCGCTCACTTTCCAACTGAAGATACTAAAGAGAACCGTGAAAATTGGTGGAGGCAGAGAGCACTACTTGATGGATACCTGTCTAACCTTGTCAGGTATCTTCATGTTCGAGTCCATGGTTTTAGTTACATGATTCTGCATGCTTATTCAGTATTTAAGGAATTCTTTTTTATTGTTTTTCCATCTTTGACAAGCTTCCTCTTGTGACAGGGACATGGAACAATCATGGTTTGGCCCATGGAAGTACTTGCTTTTGGGCCAACTGTTGGACAGCAGTCCCTTAACTGCTAGCATGAAGCAGCTGATGCGCCACTTGAAAGTCAAATCAAAGCCGAATGTAAATGGAAGTCTTGTTGAAGTTATTCTTGAAGGGGTTAGGTCTTGTAATTGGGGAAAAGACAGTATTAAAATCCTACTTGAGAAAGGTTGCTATATCGGCAACGTTAGCCACTGTGACAAAGATAGATGCCAGGAGTTTTATAATCTCTCGGATGGAGCTTCTGAGGACATTTCCACATTAGTTGACAAGTTAAACAACATAGAAGAAAAGCATTTTGGTGTTGCTGTTGACAAAAAGATGAAAAGAGAACAGGTTATCTTGGTGCTCGACAATGATGTGCAGGTCAGCACTCTGTTATGACCCATTGTGTTGTTTATGCTGTTCGTATGTGAATATACTCAAAGCAGCTTGTCCCGGACAGGCCAAATGATTGTGCCTGTAGTTTCTTCAGTTTTTTGCCCTTGTTTATGATTTAGAGGGAGGAGGATTTGTTAGATATTCATGTCAAGCGTGTCTGGCGTCCCACGCATGGCCTCATGGATTGTGATGTATCATAGTGCTTATCGACTTTTCGTTAATTAAAACCTAATGTATTGACCATTCACAGATGCTTCCTTGGGAGAGTATGCCAATCCTGAGAGAGGAAGAACAAGAAATCTATCGCATGCCATCTGTTTCTTGTATTTATGCGGCATTACAAAGAATTGTGAAGCATCAAGAGAAGGCTCAGAGCCTTCAAGCTATTTTCCCTCTGATAGACCCCCTGGATGCATTTTATTTACTGAATCCCAGCGGGGATCTAAATAACACACAAGTCGAGTTCGAGGAGTGGTTTAAGTCCGAACAATTGCAGGTACGCTCACTTGGAATGGCATCTGTTTTTTATTCTTTTGCTCTCCAAAATTCTTGTTATAATCAAGTTCTTTTATGGTGCCTTCTTATTTCAGGGAAAGGCTGGAGTCATTCCAACAACAGAAGAGTTGTCAGCACCATTGAGAAATCATGACCTGTATCTTTACTTTGGCCATGGGAGTGGTACGCAAAAAAAAGCATTTTTTGTTCTGCCTCCTTTTGTTATCTTCTTAGAAAGGAATTACTAGTCATGCTTTATGTTTTAGTGAATTTGGTTGTCCCTGCAGAAAAACGTTAACTATAAGCCAGAGTTGGGTACTGCAACTTTGCACTTCTTGATATATGAGTGCATAGTCTCAACCGTTTTCTTATTCTTTTTCTTTATGCTGTAACCGTAGTTTCTTAAATGTGATGATATCTCCGTAAGTTTCTCGTTGATTGCATCGTGGAACCCGTAGATGACTGTTGGGGTATGGGAGTTCGTCACTCAGCCATGTAGCTATTTGTGTTTTTCCTTCCGCCACTGTCTCCATTTCTCTTTCGCATTCTTGTTAACCAAAGAAAAAGAAGATTTTATGGGACTGCATTCCTTTTGCATACCAGCCTCTGAAATGACAGCTTGACATTGCCATGTATTTTCAGATGCACAGTATATACCACTAAACGAAATTCAGAAACTTGAAAACTGTGCTGCGGCAGCGCTCATGGGTTGCAGCAGTGGATCCGTATTACTAAATGGTTCATACACTCCGCAGAGCACTGCATATTCCTACCTACTAGCCGGCTCCCCTGTCGTGGTTGCCAATCTATGGGAAGTAACAGACAAAGACATTGACCGTTTCGGCAAAGCCCTGCTCAAAGCATGGATAGTAGAAAGATCCACCTCCTCGACAAAGTGCTTCAACTGCAGGCTCTTAGCGGAAGCCTTGGAGTCCATGGGCTTCAATGATGGCACAAAGAGCACCAGAAGTGCCCGAGGAAAGAAAAAGAAATTAATAGAAGATGGAAGCGATAGCACATGTCCTAACTGTTCTAGACCAAAGCACAAAGTTGGTTATTTCATAAGCAAAGCGCGAGAGACGTGTAGGTTGAAGTACTTGACTGGAGCTGCCCCTGTTTGTTATGGAGTTCCTACAGGGATAACAAGAAAAAAAGACTAGCAATCATTCTTGCCATGAAGTTTTGAACACATCGTATATATGTATGCTAATGGAATCTCGCTGATTGAATAGCGGTGATCTTATAGTCAGTGTAGATTGCTTGTGGTATTGATCTAGTGTATCGGCATTGTGTAATTGTAGGGTGTGTCATGCATGGTGTATCGTTATTTCCTGTCTTGAAATTGCAGTATACACCACAAAAATGTTGCATGTCCTTCAATTCTTTGTGATATCACATTGTCCTGTTAACGGTTACGTAAGTGTGCGATATCAGGTTTGTTGAGATTGATCATTTTGTGCGGTTGGTGTGATTCGGTTAATCGTACAGGTGTAGTATTGTTTATTCAAGACAGATCACAATATACTTTTGAACCAACACCACTCCCTCAACATCACGCCAGTTCAATTAATCATCTAGGTCAAAATCTTAACAAAAGCAATGAGTTTCATGGGGCTCTCATGCACAATAGCCATATACTCCGCCGAAATGCCACCTTTCATTGCTTGAATACTTAACTTATAATCCACCCCCCACCGTAGACGTTTCGCTTTGCCCATAGCACCTTCTCGAAGTGCAAGGTCAAGTGTCTCACGTTATTGTACTCGTTGATAGCAAACTCGGCGATCTGGACCACGTTTAGGTCAATCGATATCGGCTCCCACATGTTAGGGATCTGTGTCTCGACAAGGTGGAAAGAGGCAAAAAGTAGGAAGAGGGTAGAGTGTTGTATTGTCTGGAAGCGATGAAATGATGAGAGGTTGGAGTTTTATTGTTTTGCAGGAAGAGATGAGTTTGGGTGCTTGGGGAGGAAGTGCTGTTATGGGGAAGTGGTATTTATAGTGGGAGAAAGAAGGAGAGCTTTATCAAATTAATGTTGGTTAATTATTTTTCATATCTTATAAGATTTGTTGACTTATCCAAATATTGCATAATTAATTTCAAATGAGATTTAGGGATTATGTGTCAATAATATATCGTGTGTTAAAGGAGTAATGAATGATTGAGATTTAATTATCATATTATAATCTCATTCATTCATTTTCATGTTTTAATCTCCATCGTCGATTAGACATTTGACAAGCCGTATGTCATTAACACATATTTCCTTTTTCGTTTCAAATGTTTCTATATGAATTGATGGTATACTGATTTTTCATACAGTAATAATGACATGATACTATCCAGTTGGCAGGTTCAATCCGAAAGACGTCACCATGCTTCCATTGTGCCACTCTTATAGAATCCGTACTGATAGCATAATGTCGGACACACTAAATGAAAATTCCACCACCAAGCACATGTAGCATATCTTCATTTTGTCGATCTATGGTTGTTCTCTTTTTTTGGTCATATTTCGACAGGATCGATGAGCAACTCCGTTACATAATCCTTCAATTTCCCATTCGATTCGCGGTAGCCATCCTTGTCCTTGTATATCTCATCCATAAAGCGACTAAAGTTGAGAGCAACATTTAACACACTTCTCGAAGCTGGAGCAGGCCTCATGCATGCCTCGTTTGTGTCTTTCCAAGCATCTTGCACAAACATGTTGAATATTTGATGAGCTTGTTGCTCGGAGACACCATACTGGTATGTATAGCAGTCTACTGCACAGGGTATACGCACTCCTTGCTCCTCAAGTTGCCTCTGCGAATTTCAATAAACCAGGAATGCAAAGCATGAATATCACAGGACCCTTGAAAATTCCATATAATACTGACGACGGCCTTCTAGCAAAAGCTGGAGATTATGCTATACATTAAAATGTACCACTCCTCATTTATATAGCATTTACGATGAGATGGACTTGGGGGTGGTGTTCATGCTTCAAGCTCAGAAAAGAAAATTGGCGTGAGGATCCGTGTAATTCTTGTAATTAGAATATAGATAATATTTTTAGGCATTCTACCAAAAAGTTTTTTAGGCTTTGAGCTTATGACAAAATTTGAAATTCAACACGTATGTTACCTTGTCCTCCACCATGTCGTCCATGAGCCTGTTTATGATTGAGGCAGCTTCGACAATTTTAGGTCCGTCAAGAAGCCAATCAAAATCTTCCTTAGTAACTCCATCTCCCATTCCCACCAAGGATGTGATGATCAGCATGGGGTAACCGCAGGTGACTAGAGCAATCTTCATATACTCCTCATATGTAGGTAACTCATCACTGTTGATCCATTTTGATTCCTCGAAATAGGCCCTGACGAGAGTCTTCATCTGTAAAAGTTCATTTCCTTTTTGTAAAGTTGTTAAAGGAAATACTAGCATATACATAGTGCACCAACAGTTACGTGCTTACCGCTTCCTTCGCATAACCTATGCGGTACGCATTTCCTTCCTTTGCGATTTCTTCTTCCATTTCGCTGTACACATCTAATAGCGTCTGATAACACAGTTTCATGAACTCGGGAACCTTCTCTATGGCACTGATCTCCCATCTAGGATCGAATAATGAATCAAAATTGGTAAGGCAATTTTGTTAGGGAAATAATAGCTGGCCTGTTAACAAACTTGTCATCATTGAAAGAAGTTAGCTTGATTAATGGCAACTTATAGTTTGTATGAGTTTTCCATACCTCTCTACTGCTTCTGTGAAACGCACATGTTCTTCCGGCGTGCCATACGTGTCATAGAAATCATCTATGATGGATGTCAAGGCGATCACTTTTGCGAGAAACTTCCTACCCGATGCACATTGAGATGGGAACAGATCTAGGATCCAAAGGTATAATTCAGCGATTCTGTCTCGTGCCCAAGCTAGATTTCTCTTGACATCAAGGTTATTCCACCATCTATGAGGCACCCGAAGAGCAAAAAGTTTGTCATTGCGAGGAAAATATTCAACAGGTTAACTAAACTTTTGGTAAAATGAGTGACCAACATGGTAAAGATGACCGATGTTACTCGAGTTTACAGATTGCACATCTATTGTCTCTTTTTATTCCAGAGGCAAAGTAAATACGACGTTTTTTTGGGGATAAGGCTTAAGATAGAGTGAGATCCTCGATACAACCAAACACAAGAAAAACTTCATGTTGGATATGCATACCTTGAGATGATTCTTAGCTCATTCTGATGCACCTTTTGTAGTATATTAAAGTCCAACTTAGCAAACTTGAGAAGGGTATCATCGTGGGAATCCTGTTCTTCGTACATCAATATATACCGCCTAGCCCCTGCTCGTGGCAAGGACTTGCGTATTGGCTGCTGAAGAGCATACATAATGTGCCTGGAAAGTGGATGGCTTGAGTTGGCGGCAGCCACTGAGGTGAGGGTGGTGGTTGTGAAATCAAGTGCTTCATCTAGTATGTTTTCTCCGTGCACCCTGAGATGGGCAGCTTCATAAAAGCATAGCATTGCCGCTATATCTTTCGCTATGTATTCCTTGAATTGTCCTGATCTGGTATCTTTGAACTTGTTGAATATATCTACATAAATATGATATCCATTTAAGAGCAACTACTTTGAATTGTTATTTAAATAGTTAATGTCAGAGCTGGGATAGTATTTCACTGACCGCAAGATACACGGTATCCATGTTGCCTCAATAGGCGAAACATGAGGGCTGCTTGGCGGAGGTCGGAGTCTCCAATACTACTGTCACCATGGACAGATATCTGCTCCAGAATCTCATTGATCTCTGCCTCGAAATGGTAGGAAACGCCCAATCGCTGCACCTCGTCAATCAAGTTCAACTTACCATTATAACGAGTGTTTTCTGTACTGTTCTCATCCATTAGCATCTTCTTGACCTTCTCTTTCAACTTGTCAGCTTCTTTACGCCACATACTGACCACCTATCATAACAGTAACTAGTTAAAATACTTTGCTATAGTTTACATCTCTAAAGTGATTAACATATGCCGTTAAAAAATTTACATACTTTATCGTCGGCTACATAGGTCGAGAAACGATCACCCCATAATGTGGGATGATAGTTTCCAGTGCGGCGTATGACATTTGTGTTTTCAGGCTTCGGAGAAGGCAATGAGACACTTGAAGCTGCAGAAAGAGACATTTTTGTTTTGTTAAGACTACAAGGATGATTTAGAAGGTATTCTCACAGCTTCTTTGTTTCTTTTCTTGCTGGAGCTGAGTGAGGAACTAGTTTCCTGGAGTAGCCTATTTATAGTGTTGTCTGAGTTGGCCATTGGGTCAGAGGAGTATCCAACCCTTTAAAAAATAAAGATCAGAATAGTTCTCACATATAAAAGACCTAAAATGCAATCAAAATAGACAAAGCAGATTCAAAAGGTTTAAAAGATACCGTCTTCATTCCATATATTTTGGAATGTTTTGATTTTTTAGACACGAGTCGAGATAAACTTTGATTTATATTATGAGATGATTAAGCGATATTTTCTCAAAATTTATCATGAAATATAGATGATAGAACATATTCTTTTATTTTTATATCGTTTAGAGTTAGAACGAAACTTATAAAAATACATATTAATGGTGTCAAATATTACGTCGTTATAATCTTTTTGAAACGGAGAAAGTAATAAAATCGATCCAAAATCCTATAAAAGAACTTCCAATGTCGGCAACCACTTAAAGAAAGAAGGTGGTATTTCTTTCCATGGAATTTCTGGTTTCGCTACTCAGAACACAGTTTTGGAGATAAGTTCCAAAACTTAGCTACTTGCCTTGGAATTTCTCCAATAAATTCAGATCATACGGTCCAATATTCAATGGGGATGTTGACCTTAGACGTTGTGGTATGGTTTAAAAGCAGATTGGCAGAAAAAATTACAGTTCAATCGCCTCGGATTGAAAATAGTTGCTCATATATCATATCCTAACATACGGAAATCATAGAGTTCGAACGAGGGTGTCGGCC
>JAOVYX010003638.1:0-10858 GCA_035668315.1 Drosera spatulata
TTGTCCTGCATACTATCATGTTAGCGAAGGGAAGTTGCAACCTAGGGCCAAGAAGGCCATCTTTCTTGGATATCAGTTAGGTGTGAAGGGATACAGATTTTACTCCATTGATCCATCATCACCTGGAATCATCATCGGCTGAGATGTCACATTTGACGAGGAGTCAATGTTAGCCAAGAAAGTTGAGCAACAAGGGAGCATTTAACAGCAGGTGGAGCAGACACGACTAGTCGAGAGATCGACATTGGAGATGGAGCATCAGGATGGGGAATCCTCAGATCCCAACATTTCTACTGATGCTTTACAGTCAGTTCAAGAAGCAGAAGATCCAGGAGTGGAACCACTAGTACCAGATCCAATCTAGGTGGCATCCACTCTACAGCAGTACCAACTTATTCGTGACAGGGAACGACGTGAGATCAGACCCCAAAGGTGGTAGATTGCGATGGTTAGAATATATTCTCAGATCCGCTATTATGTTAGAAGTTCTGCATTTCATGTTTTGCATTCTGCCCAAAGGTGTTTGCTTGATTATGGGTCTAGTCTTCAATGTGTAAGCTTATATGGTTTTCTAAGTAACACATTGGTTACTCACATGGTGTTAATAGCCATTTATTTCAGTCACATTCTCTGTCAACAACAATATGGTTACAATTAAGATGCTTAACAGCTCTAATTTCAAGAAATGAAAAGAAGGTTTTCTCTTTGCTATGGAGATGGCCGATGTGCATCAGGCATTGGTTCAGAATAGACCAGCATCGCCTCAAGCTGAAAGTAGTGCTGATGACAGGACGGAACATGCTGCTTGGTTGAAAAGCAATAGAATCTGTTTGCTCTCAATGAGGAAAATAATCTTGGAGCATTTGAAAAGTGGTCTGCCAGCTGACTGCGCAACTAAAGAATTGCTACAAGCAATTATTGAAAGGTATCGTGTGTCATCCAATGTAGAAATTGGGACACTTTTGCAAGGGTTTTTCAAGATGAGATATGATGGGATCAGCATTGTAAGGGATTATATAATCCGGATGGTGGATTTTCAGACTAAGCTTCAAGCACTGAAGGTGGTTCTTCCAGATGCTTGTATTGTGCATCAAGCCTTGCATACTCCTCCTCCTACCTTCACTATCATCAAGACCAACTACAATTCTCAAGATGAGACGTGCTCTATTAATGATCTGATTACAAGAGTTGTTGCACAGGAGGAAAAGATCAAGAAAGAAAAGGTTCAGGTTGCCTTGTATGCTTCAAGGAAAAAGTTTCGGAAAGGCAGTACTTCTAAAGGTAAGGCTCCTTAAGATAAATATAAGCCTCGTAGGGATTATAGTCAGATCTCTGGGGTGGGATCAAAGAATACATCTTCTTTTAAGAAGATGGAAGGTGATTAATTCTTAGGTTGGTCATGTGAAAAGGGATTGTCGTAAGTTCAAACTTTGGTTGGCCAAACGTGTAAATGCAGGTTATGATTCTATGATCATGGTCTGTGAATCTAACCTCACTAAAGCCTTATCCGGTTCTTGGAGGTTAGATAGTGGTGCAACTAATCATGTTGTTTTTTCCGTATAGGGGTTCACAAACAGAAGGAGACCAAATCAGGAAGAATAAAAAATCACAGTTGGCAATAACCTGGATGTTGATGTAGAGTTTGTGGGAGATGTCTGTCTTATTTTGGAGTCTGGTTTTAAGTTAATGTTAAGAAACACTCTTTATATTCCATCTTTTAGACGGAACTTGGTGTCTGTTCCTTTGTTAGATATTGCTGGTTATGCTTTTGAGATAAAGAACTCTATGCTCACAGTTTCTTTCGATTCCAATGTTGTGGGACAATATACTTTATCTCGTGGTCTATATAGATTGTGTTTGGCTCCCACAGATATCTATGCATGTTATGATGTTTGCAACATCACATCCAAAAGACCTTAACTAAAGGTTCTGTCTTTCATGTTATGGCATAAGAGGTTGGGTCATATCTCCAAAGAAAGAGTCAAAACATTAATAAAGTCTTTTTTTTTCCCACTCTTGATTACAGTGATCTAGAAACCTGTATTGACTGTTGTAGAGGTAAAATGACCAAAATAAAGAACAAAACGGCAATCCAAAGTTCAGTCCATTGGAATTGATCCATAGAGATATGAGTGGTCCCTATTCAACCACCTTGTGCAGAAACTCATACTTCATTACTTTCAAAAATTCGATATGATTACTCCCGATATGATTATCTGTTCTTAATTAAGGATAAATCTGAAGCTCTTGAGAAATTCGAGATATTTCAGAGTGAGGTCGAGAAACAGATAGGGCAAGTCATTAAGGAGGTTAGGTCTGATCGAGGTGGTGAGTACTATGGTAAACATGGGGATGCTGGACAGCTTAAAGGCCTATTTGCTAAGTATTTGGAAGATTCCGGTATTATTGCTCAGTGTTTTATGCGTGGTAGTCCTGAGTAGAATAGTGTAGCAGAAAAGCGAAATTGTACCTTGATGGATGTGGTCAGGTGCATGGTTAGCAGAACCAATTTGCCTATTTTTTATGGGGAGAAGCCTGGAAGACATCGCTTTATATGCTCAATAGAGTACCCAGCAAAGCAGTTCCTCTCACTCCTTTTGAGATGTGGACTAGAAGAAGACCTAACATCTTCGAGTTTGGGGATGTCCTGCTGTTGTGAAGCTGTGGAGTCCAATTCTGAATAAATTGGATGCTAGAACTACCCGTTGCTACTTTGTCGGTTATCTAGAACATTCGAAGGGATAGATTTTATAACCCTTCTGGAGGTACCAGGATTGTGGAGTCACAAACAGTCAAGTTTCTAGAGTTTGATGTAGCAGAGCAGGATAATTCATTACCTACATCATCTTCATTACCTATTTCAGTGGGACTTGAGCCACACCAGCACCTGTCTCTAATGAGGGGCAACCACTTATAATTGATGTTGTTCTCGCTAATGCTTCTCAAGCACCAGCTGTTTTATTAGAGGCTCCACTTAGACGATCCAAAAGAGAAAGAAGAACTGCTATTCCTGACTATTATGAAGTCTTCCTGGGTGAACAAGACAATGATATTTGGTTGTGTCATTGATCCAGTGACATACTTAGCTGCTATTTCGAGTCCTCAAGAAGACATATGGATTGATGCCATGAAAGATGAGATGCAGTCTATATATGAAGCATAATGGTGTCTGGGAACTGTGCTAGCTGCCTGAAGGATTCAAGCCTATTGGTTGTAAATGGGTTTACAAAACCAAGGAGATTCCTGATGGTAAGATTGAGAGATTTAAAGAAAGACTGGTTGCAAAAGGCTTTACACAGAGAGATGGAAAGGATTATAAAGAGACCTTTTCTCCGGTATCCAGTAAAGATTCCTTCAGAGTAATTATGGCATTGACTGCTCACTTCAACTTGGAGTTGCATTAGATGGATGTAAAGACTGCTTTTCTCAATGGTAATCTTAATGAGGAAGTTTATATGGTGCAACCTGAAGGTTTTGTCATGGAAGGCAATGAGCATCTTGTATGTAGGCTCAGAAAGTCCCTATATGGGCTGAAGCAAGCTTCCAAACAGTGGTATTTGGATTTGATGGTGTGGTTACTTCTTTTGGATTTGAGGAGAATCCAATGGATCCGTGTATATACCACAAGATCAGTGGGAGTAAATTCATTTTTCTCATTCTCTATGTGGATGACATCTTGCTTGCTAGCAGTGATTTGGGTCTACTTCATGAAACAAAGCGCTTACTGTTAAGAGAGTTTAATACGAAGGATCTTGGAGAAGCAAAATTTTGTATTGGGTATACAGATCTCCAGAGATCGTTATCGTCATCTATTGAGTCTATCTTAGAGAACATACATTGATCGTATTCTGGAACGGTTTAACATGTTGGATTGTAAACCTGGAGTGGCACCTGTTACTAAAGGTGATAAGTTGAGCCTATCACAATGTCCTCAGAATAATCTTGAGCGAGAAGTTATGAAGAAAGTACCTTATGTAAGTGCAGTTGGAAGCATCATGTATGCTCAAGTATGCACTAGACCAGATATTGTTTTTGCAGTTGGACTTCTTGGTAGATATCAGTCTAATCCAGGTCAGGATCATTGGGTAGCTGTCAAGAAGGTCTTAAGATACTTGAAGCGAACCAGAGATTATATGCTGACATATCGTAGAGTAAAGAATCTACAGCTTGAAGGATATACAGATTCTGACTTTACCAGTTGTCCAGATGACAGAAAATCCACCTTACGTTATGTGTTTATGATGGCAGAAGTTAGTTGCGTGTTCAACCATGAAGGCAGAGTTTGTAGAATGTTATAAAGAAGCCAATCAAGCCATCTCACTCAGGGTTTTCATACAGAAGCTGTATGTTGTTGATTTTTTGTTTAGGCGCATCCAATTGTTCTGTGATAATAACTCCGTTGTGTTATTTGTTAACAACAATAGGAGTATCACAGGGTCTAAACTCATTGAGGTAAAATATATGGCCCTTAAGGAGAAGGTCAAGAGAGGTGACGTTACATTTGAGCATATTGGAACAGATGATATGGTTGCAGATCTACTAACTAAAGGCCTTCGCCCTTGTGTCTTTGAGAGACATGTTGCTAGTATAGGCTTAGGGGCATCTTGGGATGCATATGTTTAGTGGGAGTGATGTAATTGGTATGCTTTTCTGGTTTTATTTCATCTATTCTGTTATTTTTTTGTACTGAAGTCAAATAAAGTGCATGGATTTTCAGTTATATTGACTTCATATTTTGAAAGTCTCAGGATTTGTGTCAATCTTGAGCCAAAGCTTGGGGTAGCCTTCAGCGTATGTCTTAAGACAATACAGTTTATCATATGGTATAAAAGTTAAGACATACAAGGGTTCATTCGAACCAATGATTTTCTCATTGTGGTAATGCATAAAGGTAAGAGAAAATCGACGACCGACAAGAGGATAACATAAGGATACTCATTGGGGTGTTTTAAGCACATCAGGATACCCATTGAGTGTTATCGACTTGCCACATTACCATATTAAATCCATGTTAGTAGAGTCTAAAGTTTTGTGACCATGGAAGGTCCTGTATTGCTTAGATTAAAGATGAAATGCCGTCATGATTCGAAGTTTAAACCTCTATGGGACTGGATCGACTTGAAGAGTATTATTGGACCAATCAGTTTCAATAAAATGCGCGCAAACTTCTGAAAAATACTATTAGCTTGATAATGTTTTGTTTTCTAAAGTAGAGTCGTTTTTCAAAATAATTTTGACAATTAATACAACCCAAGTGGGAAAATATTAGAATATTTATTTAAATATTCTCTTGAGTGTGGGTTATACTAAAAGTAACTAATCAGGTTAATTAATTGATCAGTTAAATCATGGTTACGAACTCTTAATCAAGTCGAATATAGGCTGGCTAGTGTGGACTAGACTTCAGACCCAATGGGCCAGGCCTAGTGGCCCCGTGATGAGAGGGTCCATTAGGATTTTTATATATATGAGTTAGGTCATCTCCTCTGAACCTCACCTCATATTACGTACGCTTTGAAAGTACAAGGTGCTTCATCGAGCCAGTGACCGAGGTCATCAGAGGAGTAGTACCAGTCCATTCTAGTATATTTATTTTCACTGCAGATCTAAAATCAGAATTATGGAAAGCTCTAATGATAATCCTGTATATGTTTATACTCTTAAGTGTGGTGTTCTATATCAATCTATGGTCAAATTAAATCAACCAATGCTTACAGTAAAGCTAATAGTTCTCTCTTTGTTCGCCAAAGCAAGCACAAAATTGTTGTTCTTCTCATCTACGTTGATGTTATTATCATCACTTGGAACGACTGTGTTGGTATTACTTCTATCAAAACTCATTTGTCATGCCATTTTCAGGTCAAATATTTGGGCTTGCTGTGCTACTTTCTCGGCATTGAAGTTGCCCGCAACAGGGATGATATTTTTCTATCTCAACGAAAATATGTTCTTGATCTTCTTGAAGAAACTGGCATGATGGGATGCAAACCTATTGATACTCCAATAGATCCGAATGCTAAATTGAGTTTATATGACGACTCTCCTTTGTTCACAGATCCCGCTTGCTAAGGCGACTATTGTGAAAACTCCTTTACCTTACAGTCACTAGACCCGATATCTCATTTTTCGTATTAGTCATTGGCATTCCGTCGAGCAAATTTTTACGCTATCTTAAGCGTGCACCTGGAAAGGGTATTATATTCCGCAATCATGCAGCCCTGTCCCTTCTCGCATATTCAAACGCAGATTGGGCTGGTTCTGTGGACGATCGAAAATGCACTAGTGGGCAATGCGTCTTTTTTGGCGAAAATCTTGTTTTTTTGGCGGAGCAAGAAATAAAACGTAGTGGCACGATCAAGTGTAGAGGCCAAATATCGTTCCATGGCTCATGTCGTTTCTGAAATAGTTTGGCTTCGAAGTTTACTCCATGATTTGGGCATACATTCTCTTCCACCAGTTTCTTTACTTTCTGACAGTCAAGCCGCTATCCATATGCTCATTATTCCGTCTTCCATGAACTTACTAAGCACATTGAAACAATTGTCACTTCGTTCGTGACAAAGTTTTAAGGGGTTTTTTTTTCTTAATTAGGTCTTTTTACAAACAAAATTCCCAAAGTAGGATCGTAAACAAGTTAATTCACAAACTAGTCCTTTCCTCAAATTCTAGTGAGAGGAGACGCCCTGCGTGTTTCTCATGAGAAGACGTAGGGCACCTTTATTGTGCCTAAAGGCGCATGGCGCCTTTCCTTTGAAGGCACAGGGCGCCTTTAGCCCTGGCAAAGGCGCAAGGCGCCTTTGGATCACTAGGAAAATCAAAGCAAACCCACACCCACACAGTTAGATAATAACATTGTTATATTTTTTATCTATTAATATAACATATATAATAACATTGATATAATTAAAATAAACATACTTTTTATTCATTACAAATACCTTAAGCAAACAGATAGTCTTACCGATGATAAGGCATTGATAAGATAAGAGACAGCACATAACTTAATTAAATAATACAACAACTTTCGAAAATCTTAGTTAAACTAATTCATATCCACGAACTAAGAATATTGGATTTGTTCCGTCTTTCATGTGCTCTTGAAGAATATCTCCCAACACCTCATCTGTCCTAATCATTTGATATTTTCAACGATTTGTGGTGATATGTTTGCAGATGTAAGAGATCACTGGATCTGGACATGTGCTTTTTCACACTGCGGGATCGTTCTCGAGGAAAAGAATGCAATTCGTTAAGAATTGAAGAGACTCATATACACTTAATGTTAGATAAGTAAGTTTATCATCGTAACAAAAACCAGTCAGGTATTGTGCCTCTCTGTAATACCCGAAAATTTTGGGAATTGAGAAACGAATATATAACGTTACGATTTTTAAATAAATTATGCTTAAAGGTTATATATTTAAATCTAACAAAATATTTGATCATTAAATCAAATATGACGATGGAATATTTGGAGTAATTAAATGATCATTGCGACAATAAATATTACGAACGAATAACGTTATAACGTTATAAAAGTTGCTCGATAGGACTATCGATTTGATTCCATAAATAATGGATTATGACTCGGGAGGTCATATCTTCATATATGGGATAAATCTATCGATGCAAATAAATTATCGATGGATCAATATTACGAAATTTGGATAAATAATAGACTTAACGAGAAGTATCGTGGGACGGAATGTGGGATAATTCCCACATGTACCTAATTATACCACTCACCTTCACTTTCTCCCACTCTTCCCGCCTGCTTTCTCCCCACCACTTCACTCACTCTTCCACCATCACCTCCCACTGTCGGCCACCATCCTCGCCAGCCAGCCATCACCGAAGCAGCACGCCTGCACCATCTCCAGCTACCTCTCTGGTCATCGTCGTCGTCTTCGTCGTCGTCGTCGTCATCATCATCATCATCATCATCAACATCGCCTCATCAACCACGCAGCCACCACCAGGTGACCATCACCACGATCACGCCACCAACGCCAGCTACTCGTCTAGTTAACATCAACGGATTCGTTCGTGTGATCGTTTGCATCGAGGATCATCGTTAATCGTGGTAACTTCACTCGTTTGAGACGTCTCTTTTATTCGTTCACATAATTCAAGCACGTCCGTGCATGTGTGGGATATGTTTATGCTGTGTTTGATGTGTATGAAATGGTTTGGATGCGTTGTGGTGTGAATAGAGGGATCCGTGGCGATGGACGAAGGTTTTCTGGACGTTCTGGGCAGCAGAACTGTAGTGGCCGTGACATCCTGGGTCGCGCCCGCGACGGAGGAAAAAACTGGCATTTTGGTTGCACAGGGCGTCGCCCCCGCTTGAGATATATAACCCAGCAGAACAGTCACGATCGCGACGGCCTTCTGGCCAAGAAAACGACAATTTCGTACATCGAACCTTAAACCTAAATGCGTATTTGAGATATATAACCCATACGTATGGAAATATAACGTCAAACGTGTATATACGATCATATTTGACATGTGGTGGGATATTTGGGGTAGTAATGAACTAGAATGCACCCTTATAATGCACCCTTATATACCCTTATATAGGGTCCGGTTAATACCATTTTGATGTCGATGTACTAGTGAAAGGTTGTCATCTAATTGAAGTATTATCCCTTGTATACCTTCTCGACTTTGTAGAATGTCACTGCTCTTGTGTTTGACACCATGTTCTTTTACATGTTCCTAAAAATCATTATTTGTCAAAGTTAAGTTCATTAGTCTTCAAAAAAGTGGATATCGACGCTTACCATATTGAATCGTGCTACGAAAAACAGATGTAGCTCATCTAGATAAAGTTTGTTTGCAAGGCTAAAGGATTGTATGTCATGAGTGAAGTGTTAACATACTTTGTTGAGATTTATGGAACACCCAATGAGATTTTAATTATCACGGTCTATTCTCCACCATAATCATTCATCGATAATGTTAAATCTCGACTATTGTCTTAGGGGCTGTTTTGTATGTTTGTTGAAAACAATAGAATAAAAAATCAGTAATAAATTGATTACATATCAAAAATACATGTATATTGTAATAAACAATATAGTACCTATTGTAAATACTGCATGTTGACGATTTTATAATGTAAGTTGAAAAATTTATACTGTAAAATGATGAATGTGCTCAATCGAGTTTTAAGTATAATTTATACTACAATCTAACAGTATACATTCAACAAGTTATAATATAAGCTTTTCAACTTACCGTACAATACGCTGTAATACAACAGCCGCTATGGTATTTCTGTAACACTAACGATGGGCCGTATATATACAAAAATACATGTATGCTGCAGCAATAGCATAGTAGCTGTTTTAAATACTGTATGTTGGATACTTTATGCTTAAGGTGAAAAATTCATACTGTAGGTCGATGAATATATAAATTTTGGTGTATTTTATATCTATAATCTAACAGTACATATTCAACAAGGTATAATATAAATTTTTCAACTTACCGTATAAATTTTTTAATATATTATATTATAGTAGCCACTACGCTGAGTCTGCAGTACCAACGGCTCGTTGATATATTAAAAAAGAGTCTTAAATATTTGTTAAAAAAATAAGAATTCAAAAAATGAAATCTACTTTTTCTGGATTTCTTTTTCTTCTCTTGTTTTTCCTTTGGAAAAACAAGAGATCATATCAAATAGCCAAGATTCGTTAATAGAAAAAAAAATCTCATGTGATACCACACTAGAAATATATTTCTGAGTTACCACATGAAAATTTCTCGCATGATAGCACTAGTATTTTCAAGTGGAATTCGACGTATGTGATAACAATTCCATCATACTAGTAGGCATAATAGGCGTATTAGTAGGCATGTCGGCGTACTACTATTTTTTATCGGAATCCAGCTGACGCACTAGTTCTGGCCGGAATCCAACGACGTATTAGTAGTTTCGGCATAGTGATAGACGTAATAGTGTACTAGTAGGTATGATAAGCATAATAGTAGACATAATAAGCGTACTAGTATCTAGTTATACGTTGTCGATATTTAAAATTTTGTGTGCCATCTTGTGGCAATTAAAACATACTCTACTAGGGGCTATTTGGAATCGCTATCCAAAACTGTGAAAACTAAAACCAGTGACAGAAATAAAAAATCAATAGCGAAAAACACTTCACGAAATAAAATATTTTTTTATAAATGGAATCTTGAATGTTGCACTCAGGTGAAACAGAAAAATGAAAGTAAAAATCATTTAAAATACTTTCTGTTTTCTGCATCTATTTCATCCATTTAAGAAATAGAAATGAATCCTAAACAGTTTGTTTCATCAGCCAGTTAAACAAAAACAGAAAATCGAAAATAACAACGATACTAAATAGGCACTAAGAATTCTCCAATTAAAAAATTCAAAACAAAAATCCAGAATGAAAAATCATCCAAACCACCAAGGGTTTATTTGATATCACTTCTCTTTCTTCTTTTCTATTTTCATTTCACAAGCCGATGAAAGAAAAATCTTTGTTTTCGATTTCTGTTTCTTAATAGATGAAATGAAAATAGAAAATCGAAAAAAATAAATCTTTTGTTTTTTGTTTCACTTTTAATCAAGTCACAATAGTCAAGATTCCTTTTGTAAAAAATCGAGCAAAATGAATTTAATCTCCTCGAAGTTTTCCGTATTTACACTTAAACACCTAAACTTTAGAAAGACAAATGCCTCCCTAATCTATAGGACCTAACCGCCACTGTTACATATTCCGTCTAAGATGACGGTTTGTTTCTATCACGTGCCATTCACATGACTTGCAGGATCGAAAAGTATTTGTTTAATCAAATTATTTTACCAATTAACCCCCCC
>JAOVYX010003639.1:0-10857 GCA_035668315.1 Drosera spatulata
AATTTCTTTTTTTGAACAATATGCAGCCTAATATTGACTAAAATGTAATTATCCTATTGCAGACTAGCGGAATTAGTCTACAGTTGAGATCCAGGTCCTTTGGACTAATCTTTTTGTGACCAATTAACTTTCTAACAGTTTTAAATTAAAATGTAAAGTAGTAAAGGTCATAAGAATTTATACTTATTTAGACAATCATTATCAAATGACCAATGAAGGCTTAGTCCAGTCTTTCCTTGATGACCAGTGTAGTCAAGCCAAGAGGTAGTTCACTATCTCTTTGTTTTTGGCTTACAAAGAAAACTCTTATAAGTTACATAACTTGTTAACACTAAGAACCAAGCTTAGTGCACAGATCACTTCAAGGCTTTGCTATAAACTTGTTCTTGATGCAAACTAGTGAACTCTTTCCTTAGATCTTCAATCCAGCCCATGAGAACAATTGCACAATTGTTGTTGAGATATTTTTCAGCTTGCTAGCAATTCCTGATAATCGTCAACCTTCTCTGTCTGAATTGGATATTCTTTTATAGAGCTCGAAAATCATAACCCGTGATTGTACTTTTTTGATGTTGACACCCTGTCTGTTTTGTCCCCTACAAAACTTTAGTGATGTTGACAAGTTCCCCTCACAACAGTCTTCAATCTCGTACAGATTTCAAATCTCAAATCTTCGATTTGACCATTACTCAGATCCTCTAACAATCACCAACCAGCCCAGCTGCATTCCCAGCCTGTTGTGCTCCTTTCTCTACTGCAAGCTACCAGCTCTACTGCACTCAGTCTACTGCGTTTTATGACTTGTTCTTGATTCTGAGTCCGTGGTCCTATTTCTGATAGATTTGTGGTTACTTGTTATCCATATTCATCCCAAAGTACTTATCCAAAACTCTTCATGTCGACTACATCTGATGATCTATAATGACCTCCCATCTCTGATCTGTTGTTGTACTCCTTTCGACCTAGATCGTATCTAACCATCCTACTTCTAAGCCTAAGTAAATGACTATGAATATGTCCCAAATTAAGAGTTTTGTTCATCAAGTTCTATACAACTGGAAGGATTGTACATCAATCCTAACAATCTCTTCTCGAGAGGTGAGTAGGGGATCGCAACACTAAACTAGCCACATCGGAGGGGGGGGGGGGGGGAATAATTGGCTAACTAAGTTGCCTCATCGATGGGTAGGTCTACGGTGTCATTTGCTGTAATCGTGGTTATGTGCTCCAGAATCCCATAGTATATATTGAAGTTCGGGAACCCATGGGTCACTCTGGATATGGGTGTGCAGCCCAGAACTAATACCACGACATAAACCTAGCGAGAGTAGGGATTGGGCAAAATGTAAGCTTTTCCATAAGTAGGAAGGGTTCGCACCCAAACAAGTTGATGTGTGTATAAACACACATAATATGTTGACGTAAATCCAGTGTTTTGTTGTGTTTGAGTCCTTTATATTGTGCTTTTAATTTAGTTTGTGTTTTTGTACTTGGATACTACTGTTCTTTTATTTTTGAGGCAGATTTGGTAGTATGAAGATGTGAATGAGCTATTGAGATAATTATGGAAGATCATTACAAGTGATGATGTGAAGATGAAGTTTTGACCGTAATCTTCGACGTGATTTAAAGTTGTTTTGTTGATCCAAGATGAAGATTCTATGCATTAATCATTTGTGGATACATTCGTGAACTAATGTTTCGATGCTATGTGGAAGTGTTTCTGAGCTGTAACGACCAAGCCTTTCCATTGTAACGACCATTATAGCGTTTAAAGGTCATCTCTGGAGGTCAAAGATGAGTAACGACCGTTACACTTAAGTGTCATGGTAGCATCGTGATTTCTAGAGGGATGAGCTGTGTAACGACCGTTACAGAGGGCCTGTAACAACTGTTACACAGGTCAGCATGGCAGATTCATTTGTTTTATTTAAATTTCGATCTTGTTTTCGGGTTTTCTATAAATACCCGTGTAATTTATTTATTTCGAGAGTTTTATCAAAGATCGTTTTCGTAGTTTTTCGCTCGTTCGTTTGTTCTAAAATCCTAGATTAGAAATCCTCGATCTCTTTGCTTGTGGACGTTGGATCAAGGAGTAGGGCATTGGGTCTCATTATTTTGACATCGGATCTCTTCTATACAACGTTGTATTGTCTTCTTATCTTTGTTGAACTTTATTTTAGAGATGATGATGCATGATTGTGTGATGTGTGTGATGATGTTCATGATTATGAGTGAGTAGTTGCTTTGTAGGGAGAGGTTAATGAAATTCTAGCTATGTTGGATC
The DNA here is from genome assembly GCA_035668315.1 of Drosera spatulata. NCBI lineage: Eukaryota > Viridiplantae > Streptophyta > Magnoliopsida > Caryophyllales > Droseraceae > Drosera > Drosera spatulata. The sequence goes on from JAOVYX010003639.1 coordinate 2,288, forward strand.
ATGAGATGAAATAGATCACCTAAATCAAGTTTATATATGATGAGTGATGCATGAAATCTGACTTTAATCAATACTATGTTATGGAATCAATTAGTTTGGCCAACTATTGATATTGTAACCTAACTATTAATCGCGTTAAGTGGTTAAGTTGGTAGCAAATAACTTTCATGATTTAAGCTCATTGTCATGATGTTATGATTGATTGCATGTGAACATGTTTGGTGAATTCTCTTGCTTTTGAATCAATTTATTTATTTTTTAACATATACGAGCTCATCGGTATGTTAGAAATAAATAGGTTGGTTTAATTATACAAACTCATTGGTAATTAATATTTTAGCGAATGTAGTATTTTATGACCAAAAGTATTGCAACCAAACCTTGCTAAATTTACAAAACCATATGATAATCATCAATGATTGTTTTTTAAAAGGTAGAACGTAATTAATCAACCTCCTTATATTTCTACCATACAAAGAACACCTCACTTCACATTCTTTACAAGTTTAGAGTTCGATTGTTTAATTTAAGGTATTTACTTTGGTATGGTCTCGTCGTGATCATTACAAGTCTAATCATTGCACCAATCGTCCCTATGGATTCAATCCTTACTACCACTAATACAGTTAATTAGAATACAGTTAGAGTGTGAGTAAGCATATTATTATTCTAATTTGACCGTCTTCCGACAGGCTTGTCAAGTTTTGACGCCGTTGCCGGGGACTGTAACTTTGTGTCAATGGAATTACTTTTGTCTTTTTTATCATTACTTAGCTCTATTAATTTTTAAAATTATTTTTAAATTATTAATTTCCCAAAAAAATATATAAATAACTAAAGCTGAATATTAAATTATTTTGATTTTTTGAAATTTTTAGTTTTTTTAATTATATGAAATTGAGAAGTGGTAGGATTACAAATAGCCAAGTTCGAAAAATCGTGAGTGAATTCGAAACAATAGAACTTGAACATCCTATTCCAATCTCAAACTCTACACCTTCTTCTTCATCCTCTAATATAAACGATCGACATAATTTTTCCCCAATTGAATTCGCAAATTTAGACATGGCAGACAATCAAGCCAACATTCCTCTAAATAATCAAAATAATCAGAATGCTCAAAATGTTCAAGAACCTCAAATTGTTTATCGCATTTTGAGAGAATTAGCTGAATATGATGATACAAATGAACCTCCATTGTGTATCGTGTTTCCTGATGTTTAAGGAAATTTTAAACTTAATTCTGGATTTTTACATAAATTACCATCTTTTCATGGTCTACGTGGTGAGGAACCCCATCGGCATTTAAATGAATATAGGGTAGTTTGTGCAAACATGAAATCAAAGGGAGTAACTGACGAAGTCATTAAGCTTAGAGCCTTTCCATTTAGCGTCCAAGATGCCGCTAAAAATTGGCTCTATGACTTACTTAAGGGAACAGTAAATACGTGGGGGCAGATGAAATCCCTACTTCTCGATAGATATTTTTCCACCTCTAAAATCACGACTGTTCAGAAGCAGATCTGTTCTGTTAGACAAAAGAAGGGGGAATTATTACATGAGTATTGGGAACGTTTTAAACATCTATGCTCAACCTGTCCAAATCATCAGTTCTTAAAAAATCTTCTCATACGATATTTTTATCAAGGACTCTCTGCAGTAGACAGAGGATTGATCGATGCAGCATGCGGGGGTGATCGTCAAGACAAACAACCATGAGTTGTACGTCAAATTCTTGAAAAAATGCCTCCAATTCTCAAGATTTCAATCGCGATGATGAACATTCTTGCATGTTTACAATCCTTTGCACGATAGAAAGTGCAAAAATTTCTGGATAGCATCAATTAATATGATGCCCTTATCAATTCATAATTCTTTGAATTTAACACCATTACAACCAACCGGAGTTGTCATTCAACTTGTTGATAGGTCCGTTGCACATTCTATAGGTGTAATTAAAGATGTTTTGGTCAAGGTTAATGAGCTAGCATTTCCTGCTGATTTTTATATTTTGAAAACAGTTGATGGATTAAGTTCAAATTCACCGGCTCCAATTTTGTTAGGGAAACCTTTTCTAAGGATTGCCAATACAAAAATTGATGTGAACAGTGGCACATTGTCCATGAAATTTGATAGGGATATAATTATTTTTTATATTTATGATGCCATGAAACATCCAAGTGATTAAGCTTTTTCAGTCTGCTCAATAAATTCCTTCATATCACTAGAAGAGGAATTATTCAATTTAAATGGGGATGAAGAAGATTTATTATTTAAATATTATGATCATGATTTGAGATTCCTTAAAGAAAGATTGAAAAATCATGAAGAGGTGAAAATACTTGAATTACCTGTAAATCATGATAAGATTCAACCCTCTGTGGTATATCCTCCTAATCTCGAGCTGAAACCCTTACCAGCTCAATTAAAATATGTCTATTTAAGAGATGTAAAAAATTTACCCATCATTATTTTGAAGCCAATTGACAAATTCCTAAGAGGAAGCTTTGGTTAATGTTTTAAAAGGGCACAAGACAACAATTGGTTGGACAATCGATGATATCAAAGAAATTAGTCCCTCCACTTGTATGCATCAAATTTTATTAGAAGACAATTCAAAACTACTCGTGAGCCTCAATGACGATTAAATCCACCCATGATGGAGGTTGTCAAAAATGAGAGTATAAAATTACTCGATGTTGGAGTGATTTATCCAATTACCGACTCTCAATGGGTTAATCCAATTCATGTTGTGCCTAAAAAAATAGGACTTATTGTCATAGAGATACATAATGGTGAAATGATGGCCACATGGATTCAAAATGGCTGGAGTGTATGCATTGATTATCGTAAATTAAATTCAACAACTGGAAAGGATTATTTTTCGTTACCTTTCATGGACCAAATGCTTGAGAGATTAGATGAAAGGTCTCATTATTGTTCTCTCGATGGTTATTCCAGATATAACCAAATAGTAATTGCTCATAAAGACCACGAAAACACAACTTTGACATGCCCCTTTGGTACTCGTGCATATAGGCGTATGCCTTTTGGTTTATGCAATGCAATGGCTACATTCCAAAGACATATGATGTCAATTTTCTCGAATTATATTTCTCATATTATTGAAATTTTTATGGATAACTTTACTGTTTATGACAATTCATTTGATGAATGTCTGAAAAATCTTGAAATGGTATTAAAAAGGTGTATCGAGACAAATTTGGTAAATAATTATGAAAAATACCATTTCATGGTAGAAAAAGGAATTGTGTTGGGACATGTCGTCTCTACTAAGGGATTGGAGGTAGACCGTGCAAAAGTGGAAGTAATTAAATCTCTATCGTATCTCTCTTGGGTTCGAGAAGTACGTGCTTTCCTAGGGCACACCGGTTTTTACCGTAGACTTATTAAAAACTTTTCAAAAATAGCAAATCCTTTAAACAATTTATTGAAAAAGGAGTCTGAATTTATTTTTGATGATAATTGTAAGAATGCCTTTGATACTTTGAAAGCAAAATTGGTTTTTACGCCTATTATTCAACCCCTGATTGGAATTATCCATTTGAAATTATGTGTGATGCTAGCGACAAAGTTGTGGGGGCTGTTCTTGGTCAAAAAGTGGATAGAGTATCTCACGTAATTTATTATGCATCCAAGACCCATGATGAGGCTCAATGAAATTATAGTACTACGGAGAAAGAGCCTTATGCAATAATTTTTGTCTTGAAAAAATTTATTGGGCACAAAAGAAATTATTTTTCTTTGATCATGCTGCTCTAAAATATCTCTTAAAGAAGAAAGAATCAAAACCACGTCTTTTGAGATGGGTACTTTTATTACAAGAGTTTGATAAAGAGATTAAAGACAGGAAAGGTGACGAGAATTATGTTGTTGGTCATTTATCACGCATAACAAATACTCAAGAGTCTATCCCAATTTCTGAATTATTTTCGGATAAGTATTTATACTCTACACATGGCTACGCTCCTTGGTATGCTGATCTTGTAAATTATCTAGTTACCAAGAAGCTACCAAGTAATCTTCTGATACATCAGAAAAACAAGATTAAGAGTGATGCAAAATATTATTCTTGGAATGATCCAACTTTTGTGAAATTCTGTGCTGATGGAGTAATTAGACAGTGTATACCTGATCATGAAATTAATTCAGTTCTGCAGCACTGTCATTCCTATGAAGTTGGTGGACATTTTGGAGTGAGATGAACAGCTCATAAAATTTTATAATGTGGATTTTATTGGCCATCCTTAAATAAGAATGTGTATAAATTTGTCAAGAGCTGTGAGCAATGACAAAAAATGACAAAATAACTAAAAGAGATGAAATGCCTCAAAAATACGTCGTAGCATGTGAATTATTTGATATATGGGGTATTGATTTTATGGGGCCATTTCCGAGCTCAAAAGGTTATAATTATATTTTGCTGGCAGTTGATTACGTCTCTAAATGGGTGGAAGCTATTCCAACAAGACTTGATGATACTAAAGTGGTGATCGAAGATGTGAGAAATTATATTTTTAACAGGTTTGACGTACCCAAGGCTATTATTAGAGATAGGAAACCCATTTTTGTAATAAGTCAATGAACACCCTTTTGAAAAAATATAATGTTCAGCATAGAATTTCCGTAGCTTATCATCCACATACAAGTGGACAAGGTGAAGCCTCCAATTGAGAGATCAAGAAGGATAGATTGGAGCGATAAATTAAATGATGCTTTATGGACATACCGCACTGCGTATAAAACTTCAATAGGGATGTCTCCCTATAAATTTGTTTATGGAAAAGCATCTCACCTACTTGTTTAAATTGAACATAAGGCTTGGTGGGCCATAAAAGAGACGAATTTGAATTATGAAGATTGTACGAAAAATAAAAAATTCCAAATATCTGAGTTGGATGAATTACGTCATGATGCATATCAAAATGCGGTACTTTATAAAGAGAAATTCAATAGATTACATGACGCAAAGATTCTCGGAAATATTTTGAAGTGGGCGATAGAGTTCTTCTTTATAACTCACGTTTGAAATTGTTTCCTAGGAAATTGAGATCCAGATGGGAAGGACCATTTGTTGTTAAAAAGGTTTATGAATATGGGACGGTTGAAATTGAGAGTGAATAAACCGAAAAAATCTTCAAAGTTAATGCTCATCGCCTTAAGCGCTTCTATGAGCTTAAAGATTCACCATGGATGGACGAAATTCTATTAGAAGGGGTGAGACAGACTTCAAAGCATTAAGTGAGCTTAAAAACGTCGAGCCAACGCGTTAAACAAGCGCGCTTCGTGGGAGATAACCCATGTTTTAAGTTTTCACTAGTTTATTTTTTACTTCATTCATTTCGATTTATTTTTATAGAATTGCACGATTGGGTTTGATCTACGAAAATTGCTGAAACACATCATAAATGATGTATCTTAAGTGTTAACAATGAGTGAGATACATAATGGACCGAATTGGAATTTTTAAAAATCAAATCGGCTTATTTTTGGTCTGTAACAACCGTTACAAGACCATGTCATGGCCGTTACAGGTGTTTGTAATGATCCTTGAGCTGTGCCTTAGTGTAATGATCGTTACAAGGCGGCCATAACGGTCGTTACACAGCTTATGTCGTGTATTAAGCTCAAATTCCTCTAGTTTTCATTACATCCTCACTCCAAACGATCTCAGACGCAAATTCCTCTCAACCATTTCACACCAACTCACCTCAAATCTCTCCAAAATCATTCAATCTCACTTCTAAACCATCAAATGCACTTGCATCAAGCTTTCATTCGTCCGGAAACACTTTGATTCAAGTGGTCTTATCGATTTGATTTTGTGAAACCCTAGGTATGAAATCCAAATTTCTAGTCCGTTTTGATCGAATCAATACTCTACATACATCCATTCGACTACGAGAAAGCGTTCCTTGCCTTGGTTTGAGTGAATTTGGCCGGTTTTGAATGTTTTATGCTATTTTTGTATAGGTGAAAAACAGATGCTGTTCGCTTTTAGTTTGGAAAGTTTTGGACAATTTAACATGTCAAATCTACCTCGACGAACAAAGATGATGGCTAAACGGCGAAGGAGAGATCCAGATTCCTTTTCAAATCCATCAATTTCGGATCAAGTCGAGAATAAGGAAGAACAACTTACCCCTTATCCATTAACTCGTGAGATACCATGAGTTAATCATTACCGACTTAGAAAGCTGGAGAACAGGGCAATGTTGTTTGACTACTAGTAAGTCGCGTTAGAATGCAACCGTACGCATCATGTAACAAGTAATAAATGAGTAAAAGATACCGTTCCCACGAGGATCAAATATTCTAACAATCGAAGTATGATAGCTAATCTTGGGTCAAACAATCAAGCATAGCGAGGTTTGAATGTAAAATTAGCTCTACTAACTAAATAGCTAAATAAGACTACCTAACTTGAATAGAATCCAATCTAAGATATGGGAGAAGGGAGGGGTTGTGATGTCGTCTTCCGGTTGTGTGTGTTGTTGCTAAGTGTTGATCTAGACGTTTCAAGTGATCTCAATCGGGTCCTAAGGTGAAGTTTAAGTTCTCTCGAATCATAAACTTACTCTAGCACGACGCCGCCTCTAGCATCGTTCGATGAAAGGCCATCATGTCTAACTAGTCTAAACTCGGGTTCCCGTTAACGATTCACACGTCACGCATGCAACCTCTCGTTCATGGATTCAACGTACGGGTGATTGGCCATGATCCGATACCTACCTATCCTTCCGGAATCAATACGTATCCTAGATCTTACGTCGGGTGATCAAGTCGTCGAAACATTTAAGCATAACTATAAACCTAGATCACACTCCGAATCGACTAGATGTACAACAATCATAACATTCCACACAACCTTCCAACTATCACAGCCCCCACTAGGAGTTTAGCCAATCATGAGGGGATCAAGACGAATCATCAAACACCTCATGTGCATGATCATCATCATCATCAACACTAATAAGAATAAAGATCACAATTCAACTAAAATGAGATGAAATAAGAAAAATCACAAAGCAATTTGATAGGACGCGTCAAGATCCTCTTGCTTCCAAGCACGATTCCCCAATAAAATCTTCCAAAATGATGGCAAAACCCAAATCAAATTCTTATTGTTTTCGCACCAAAATGTTCTTTCTCATACAACTGGCCTAAGAGGTCTTTTACACACAAGTTCAAGAGGATTTCATCGACACACGCCCGGGCACAGGGTTTAAAAGCGCTCGGGGGTGCTTTGCAGTGAATTTGGAATGGCAACAAGGCTTGGCGCCCAGGCTTGGAAGAACAAAACGTCCGGGCTCTTTGTATTCTGTGTCCCAGGGTTTCAAAACCATTTCGTTCCTCAATCCTTTGATTCTTTAAGCTCCTACCTCGAACATTCTTCTTTGATACGTCTTGCTCGTCCATGTAATGTCCGTTTTGCCTACTGAAACATCAACACACATCAAAGTTCACTTATGTACAAAAATCGAACTAAACATCAAGATTTTCATGCAAAGACATCTAGATATATAGAAAGAATTAAAGAATGAATGATAGGAGCTAAACAACTCCCCCAAGCTTAAGTTATTGCTTGTCCTCAAGCAATGTAGGTCCAATAACACATAATGAAGGATGGTAACTAACCCGAGACTACTATCTAATGGTAAAGGAGTGCCACTCGACCTATTATGCAAGACAATTCATCCTCACCATAATCCTACTTGCATGAGTCTATCCGAATGTCATGAAATATACTCCTTAGCAAGCATCTCTCACCACCCACATGATCTTGATGATCATTTTCATAAAAGCTCACCAACAAACCATGCAAAGATGAGGATTCAGCCTAAATAATACCCTATGCAAGAAGTGTTCGAGTATTATCCACCCTCTTAACCACACCCAATATGCAACCAAGATTCACAACAAGGGTCGGGAATGATATGTGAACAAAGTAGAGAAGAAGTGTAAATCATGAGGGTTATGTGAGGTCTTAGGGAAGAATGAAGGGAAGTGTATGTCAAGGTACCGACACGCTCCAAACAATCCCTAAACATGAAGCGTTGTGCTTCATCAAGAATGAAACGCACATCCTTAACCTCAAGCATCCTCTCGGTTCACCCCTCTTTGAGAAGGTGACTTCTCGAGACATAAAACAATTTTGGGCTCTTTGCCCCTTTCCTTTATTTTATTTTTTATTATTTATTTTTAAATTTTTTTTTTACATCATGGCCTCACGGTTCACATATTACCGTGTTACAATATTGGCCAAATAACAACAAGATATAATTCAAGACACATTGTGTGCCAAATCGAGCATGTGTTCATTCACATTGCATGCAACCTTTCAAACTATGCCCCCTTGACTCTACACCAAGAGAGGGTTCGAGGGAGAATGACAAGGAGGGATTCATAGCCTAAAAAATCAATATCATTCTCATAACTGTTAAGCACAAGGCAATCAAGTAGAAAGTGAGGATCAAGGTTATAGAAAACTCGAGAGTAATGGCTTTTGAAATCAAGAAGAGGATTGTAGGATTCACGGCAACACAAAA
>JAOVYX010003640.1:0-10856 GCA_035668315.1 Drosera spatulata
AATGATTACATGTGTGTCAAGGACTCAAGTCTCAGGTGTTTCATGAAGAGATTCCATGGAACTGCATGAGGAAAAAAACCTCATGCACCTTTAGTGTAGAGGTCTAGGAAGAATGAAATGCTGGAGTTTATTATCAGGCAATCCAAAACCCAGAAGAAGTGACTAAATTATTACTTCCCCTGCAGACGTGAAGAGATAAATGCGTCGTTCAGGTAAAACAACCGCAGCAGATGATTCATCCTAACTAAATTTGGGACGAATCTATATGGAATCATTTTTAACCTTTTCTGGGACACACAAACTTGTTTTTCGCTAGCAGCTTCACAACATGGATCCTTGTATTCACTCGGAAATAGACTCATCTGTTGCGTTTTGAACTTTAGAGATAGATTTTTTTACAACCCAATTTACCATATTTCTCCCTAAATATCAAATATATGAATGGAAAATTAAAATTCTAAACCCATATTTAAGGACCACCTAGTCTAAGAATCTAATTTGCAGATCGTAACATCCTGTACTCGCCTTGAGGAAGAAACACATATTGAGGTAGAGAAAGATATTTTTCCTCTCATTCTAAATTCGAATTTGTAGATATCCAACTCAGGCACAGGTGATACTCAGATAATGCAGCTCATAATAACCAGAGATTTACAAAATTCCAGACAAAATATCTCGCTTACGAGGATTGAAACAAAGGTGTGAATGGCAAAGACGGGACTTTTCTTAATTATGGTTAGGTTAAAAGCAAAAGTATCAATCGACTCACTTGTAATCATGCCTACCCACCAAAGCGGTTCATATAAATAGGAATAACCTCCAACCCCTGCAGCAAAAAACCAAACTAGTCAGTTTGAATGCTAAAAATAGTCAACACCAGAATATTTCTGCAGAAGCTAATTCAGCATGATCTCGAGATGCAAACAAGTAAAAAGAATGCAAACCCCTCATGGAAACCAGATCTGGATTTTTTGTACATGTTAATCTCATAACGATGTTTGTTTCTTTTCTTTTCCATAGTATAGTTTATGAAAGATGAAGAGAAGAATCCAAATGAATAGATCACATATGTAATTGCTACACAGCCATCTATTTCACAACTCATTATTTCACACTGTCAAACCACATTGGCTAACAATTTTCCTTAGCAGATGGAGCTCAAACAATGCAAGTCCCATAGTATGCTAATCTTGAACAAACATCCTTTTATCACCCTTTGTGAACTAATGACTATACACTTAGTAGATGGATCTTAAACAGCAGAGATAATACTAACAAGAAAGCCCATCCTCCTATGTCGTTGCTGACTATTATCATCCTTTTATCCTGTCCAATACAAGCCGGAACCATTACTCAATCTTTGAGTCTACAGTTGAAGTTTTCGAAAAGAACCTTCAAGGGTTTCACATAACTTAGATTCTACAAGTTCCTCTTCCTCTTGATGCTGACTACACCTTGTGAATGCTATAATAACCGAAAGTTTCCCGATATACTCCATATAGAACATTAATCATTGGCTTCATAGAGCATCAAACATGATGCCGCTTATCATCAAAGATCTCCTCAACCGAAGAGAGGTTAGTGCTTTTAACAGCTTCTCTCAAGATAATAATTGGTTTATGCCAAATAGACGAAGCATTAAACCCAAGCAGTCATTATGATTTACGCATATTAGGTATCTTTCAACAGGCAAAAATATTGAAGATGTGTAGTGTAGGGACTCCAATGCAGATAGAACCAAGCAAAGCATTCCCATAGAACGCATATGGTACCATATATTAACTTATTGATACTTGTTCCTGGCTCAAACAAACAAGTTCTCACGAGTTGGTCGTTGTCGCTGACAGCTCTCAGATGGAACCATAAAAGAGACTGTTCCTGTGATCCCAACATGATGCCTTTACTCTCCACAGAAGCACCCTTAAAAATGTGACAACACTAAACATAACGCTTGATCTGAAAGCTAATTGATCAACCTGAACAAAACCTAGCTGACTACGACATCAAGAGATCACCACAACTAAGTCACAAATCAATAGCAATAAGTGTCCGAGTAAAAGATAACTACCACCGTCAAAACTTTTCACAAAATCACGAAACAATCAAACAACCTCATTCATAAATTAGTTTCGCTCCAATTATAGCTGAAGTTGCATAAACCAACATCTACGATCTCTCAAAACTTGTAATCGCCTCTACAAAGTGATACGCCTCCTCAAAATGCATTTTGGATTGCCACAACTGTCAACGAAGTCCCGATGTATATCAGACAATCTACATCAATTCTACACAAGTAATGCACCTAAAACAATCTACCACTAACACACAACTACCAGCAAAACCTAACCTACATCAAAAGCGACTCCGATAGTCCACCAAACTAAGCAAGAAACAACCGATTCCGATTCCAACTACCTCGGATCCGATCGCCTACACAAAGCGATATATCTCCTCAAAATCTGCATCTCATGATTGCAACGGTAGCTAAAGTTGCAATCCACATCGAACAAATCAACCAGAAGCATTCTACAACTAATGCACGTAAAAACGATTCACTATACCCATGCCAGCAAAACCTAATCTACATTAAACCAACACGGATCACGTTCCACACACAACCAATTCCAATTCCGACCAAGAATCACTACCTGCTCTCACCCCCGACGCTCCGGCCTTTTTCAACCCCTTCTTCTTCACGATAAAGCTCGCACCGATAAAGAAGCTCGACGACAACGCCAGCACCAAACCCTTGATGTTGTCCGACGACATCCCCTTGTATCCATCCCATCCCGCATCCGTCGCCGCCGCCACCGATTCCGACATCACCACACTTCACCACACAATCACACAACAAACAACACCGCAAAACACAGAGAACACAGAATTCACTCGATTGAAACTACTTGGAATCACTGATCGCTCGATTTCGCAACACATCGAGCAAAAACAGCAACAAAAGCAACTGAATCGATGGATTTGGGGATTGAGAAGCGAGGAATCGATGGATTTGGGGATTGAGAAGCGAGGAATCGATGGATCGAGGAGAGGAGAGGAGAGGAGAGGGGAAGAGAGTTGAGTAGAGACTGTAGAGAGAGAAAGTGGTAGAGAGAGAAAGTGAGTAGATGAAGAAAAGGGTTGAAGGGGAAGTCCACGCTTTTCTTTCCTTTGATTTGTTTTACTGATTTTTCTCTCTCTCTTTTTATGTATTGTGAAATGATTTTGTTTTAGTCCCTCCCTCTCAATAATAAAAAAGAATAAAATGAATTGATTTATTATAAACATTGATGAAAAATTTGATATTGAATAACAACAATCAAACGTAACGTGAAACATTAATGATTAAATAAATTATATATTTCAATCTATATTATGGAATAATTAGACGTAATTTGATATAAAAATATGATCAATATTCATATATATAAAATAAAAAAATAACATCTTTTACAAAACGGAAAAAATAATATTAGATTATGGACAGTTAAGTGATAGATTAGGGGAAATCTTCGCGTTGATTTAGGTTTGAAGATACACAGATGGTCCTAAAACAGATTGTAGAATCCAAATGTGGTTTTGTTAAGAAAACAATCTAATTGCAACTTTTGAGATTTAATCGCTTAATCTAAACCATGAGTTCTGGTACTTTTATATATTGGATTTGTCGTGATTGATGTAGACCAGAAGATTATTTGCGTGGTGCTAGTATGTTTCAACAAACAATTGGTGTGGAGAAAAATTATGTTGACTATTTTATGAGATCTCAAACTTAACATCACGTTTAAACAAAATCGAAGTTCTCGTCACTCAATTGATATGAGGTTGATAACCTGCTCATCTTTCAACGACTTGTGATCCGAGCTAATTTAAAAACACCATGGGCGTGACATCTTCACGACGAACGGCAACAAACTTGATATCTTATTAAACTAGAATTCAAGAGTTAATACTCACAATGTTTCATAATATATGCAACGATTGGTCATATGGATAAAAAAATTCACGACGTTACGAATACTTCGCAAGATGATTAAATGATTTGTTTTATAAATTTATCGTGAAATATTAAAGATAATATAATGTACAAATTATAATTTTGGATCAAAATAAAATTCATATCATATCATCCACATAAAAAAATAACATATCGAAATGCGTAATGAATAGCAAGGTTGTGAGAAATCGGTCAATTTTGGACCGTATTTTATGTATGTTCTCGATATTGTAACTTTGAACTCTTTGTAAAGTAAGTTCAAAGTAGATGAATATAGTATGTTTAATTTCTAGTAATCGATTTTGGATGAATGAAATATTAATGCATAAAATTGATAGTGTGTAATGTTGTTGTGGATGAAAAATAGATACTATTCACATTGAAATTCTTATAAGGATAGGTATCGTTTATAAGACTTAAGGATGAAAAAAAGAATTGGGTTTTCAAGGGATATCCAATTTTGTGTAAGGGAAAGGACCTAAACATAATTAAAGACACACGCGCTCACTTCGGCCCGGTTCAGTTCTGACATGGGCCGGCTCAACTAATAAATTTTTTTTTTTGGCCCGTGAACAGTGCGGACCCAATCCAGGAACCCAGTCAAAAGAGCGGTGGGAAGAGTGGAGAACTCCTTCTACAACTCCATAAATACCAATGTTTCTGAAGCCGCAGAACACACCCACAATATGCTAAATCTCCCTTAGTCCCTACATTCCTCTCCTCTCCTCTGACGTCCACTATCTTTTGCATCCAGTGTTCGAGTTCGGTTTTAGAGAGTTCAGAACACTAAAGGGTACGACGTTTCTTCGAGCTTGGTGTGTTCCTGTTTGAAGATTATCAGTAATCGATAACATCAGGACGGGAGAATACTGTTTTAGGGATAAATGATTTCCTCGTCTCGATTAAGTTTATTGTTCCTTATTTTCTTATTTTGTTTCTGTTTTAATTAATCTAGACTAACATACTAATAGTGATTACTGCGTAATGTTGTATATATTATAAAATGGAAGGAATATTCGGATTTAGATCCTCTATAAGATCTTGATTATACTTTTCACCTTCGAGGTCAAGTGGTTGATTGTTGCTCTTATTAATTGCTCGCCGTGTTCACATTTTTTGTTGTTCTCATGTTTCTAGGTGGATTTTCTTAATGTTTTTCTAGTGGCCTGTAAATGGAGGAATTATGAGAGTTTTTTAATATAAGTTAACCTTTAATGGTCCATGGTTTCATTCGTAATTCGGAAATGTACTAACTAATGTACTCCAAATCCATAGGACATAATAATACTCTAACTCCATAGAAGGATATAAGAATGGTGTTGGCATGTGATGAACAACCAGAGTACTGGCTTGATAGGACGAAGGGTACTTGATCAATGAGCACCTAACTTCATCAGCATGTATATGGAAGAAGAATAAACCACCGATGAAAAAATAGATCCACCACTTGGAAACGAGGGTAAAACGGTCGAAATGATTTGTTTCAATGAACATATAAGAAAAATTGTTTTTTTCTCATTCAATGTAGGAAGAGAACATTTTTTTCTTTTCGCACACACGCTAACCATGTTTTAGATAATAAATCAAGTTTGTTTTAAATGTAAAAAATGCAACATAGTATCTTCTCAGTCTTATTTAAATTTATTTTTTTTTTTGTGTTGTTTTATTTAAATTATAATCTTTTTTATCAATTTTTTTCATATAAAAATATCAAATTAATCCGATTTTATATCATATCAACACATCCATCATCATTTCTTTTTTCTTTTTATAACGCTCCGAGTTTCATATCTTTTGCTGAAAACCCACGTGGTATTACCGCCGTTAAGGTCCCATAAACCTTAGCCAGGCCATCTAGCTTAACTTGGTTTATCACAGTACGTCTTCTTCATTCACATTATTGCTTTTTCTTTTATTTTTTCTTTTTTTTTTTGCATATGGCGTTCTTCCTGATAAGGATCAATGACAAAGAAAGATGGTAACTATTGTGATGAGAATGTCAGCTTGTGAGAATCAATACGTCAACCTCTTGAAAATTAGTACGTTAATCTCAATAATCAATACGTCATCCTAATCGTGGTCAAGGATGTATCATGGTGGTGGTTTTATCTTAGAAAAGTTAATATTTGATTTAAAAATAATGAATTTCAGGAATTTGAATTTTGCACGTAATTTTTATATTTGGCAAAATGATTTTGTAATTGATTATAAGGTACTTAATGAAAATGAAATTATAGTGGAATATTTTTGTGTAATTAAAATTACATAGGAATATTTATGAAGAATTCTTCAATTTCAGAAAATCCCCTTAGATTTATGTCATTGACACAAAACTCTCCTCAAGTTTGAACTAGAACAAAAGACCCCCTAAAGTTTCGGGATATACCACAAAATCTCATTGAGTTGGAAATGGACACAAAATCTCCTAAAGTTTGTACAAGAGACACCCAAACCCCCTTAAGTTTCAATAAATGACATCTTACTTATTTTATTTTAAAAAACAATATAAAATTCAATTAAAAAATTAAATAAATTATAATATTTGAATTAAAAATTTAAATAATTTAGAATAAAGATTATATTATAACATTTTGGTTTTAAAACAAAATTCATATGCGATAAAATGTTTTATATAGTTTGTATATATTATTTTTGTTAGATATAATGATTTGGATTTACATTCCTTGATTAATTATCTATAGGGTCACTTTTTCAATCTTTTTTATTCAAATAATAATCAATTAATTTTTATTATGTAGAAGGTCATTATTCAATTTTCATAAACATTTTTTCACATATTTGTCTATCATTAAGACAATGAAACAAATCTTCAAAAAAAAAAATCTGCATATCTTCAATATTGAGGTACAACAATTTTACACAGGAGTGCAACTCCAATAATCCGATGGTGTACATGCCAACTCTTTTATATTGAGGGATATGCCAAAATTTACACATACGTATGACTTCCTCGCATCATCAATCAACACCCCCCATCGGCTATCTTCGTCGATGACCGCGAGTCGTACCCATGAGTTGTTTTACTCCCTCATCTCCTCGTTTCCTTTCAGTTGTACTCATGGTTATTGATCGTGAGTTTTACTCGAACTTCAAAGACGATGACAATAATGACGATGGACTTGAAGGCGGTGACAACAACGACGGCAGACTCAAAGGCGATGAATGGAGCTCGACGATGGTTGAAAAACTTCTAGGGATGATGAGTGCGCCGTGTTTCAAGTCGATAGAGACGACGTTGAGGTGGACGGTGTGGTGGAGGTATTTAGTGTTTTTTAAGATGTATTTATTGAAAGAACTGAGGATAAATTTGATATTGATTTTTTTTTTAAATTTTGAATAGTGGTCTTCTACGTTATAAAAACTAATTGATTATTTGTTGAGTAAAAAGTATTGAAAAAGTATCATTATGGATAATTATCTGAATAATTAATATGTGAGACCAAATTATTATATATAATAAAATATTTCTGACAAACAACAAGACATCTATAACATAGTTTTTTTTGTTATAAACGTTTTTTTTTCCAATTTTATCTTTATCCTAAATTATTTACATCTTTTATTCAAATATTATATTTTTCTTAATTTTATAATTGAATTTTATGTTGTCTTTGAAGATAAAATGAGTAAGTTGTCATTTTTTATAATTGATATTTTTTAATTGATAATAATGTCCTATCATAGGATCATGTCGTTTGTTATGCTTAAAAGAGACTAGGTAATACAATATATATTAGATTAGATTAAACTAGTCTATCCGTTCGTGCAGTAATTCAAGAAACAAAAACAAGGGAAAAAAAAGTACTGATCTTACTATAGATGAAGGATATGATATAATTTTCTAATTGATATAGTAATAATCAAGTAATATTAGTTATGAATCATCTTATTTGTCAAATATTTTGCAATGAAAATATTATTGTCTCCTCGTTTATTTTATCGATTGTTGAAATTGATATTTATTGTTAATCATAGATTTGACAAATATTTAAATTAAATATTTACATCTTAAAATTCAATCAAAATATAGACCTATAAATTTTATTGAATTAATCTTTATCTTTTAGTTTGACCAATGATTGTATTTTATTTTTAATTTATTAACATTCAATTAGAATCATCGGAGGAAAAATTGAACGATCAATATCAAAAAACTCAGTTGAAGACAAAATCTTCTCTATTTCTTTAATATATAGTATAGATTAGATTAGATTAGAAATGTGTGTTTGGCGGTTTTTTTTTCTTTGGGTTGAGATGATATCATATATAAATATTTACAGCTACAATCATTCTTTTTTTTCTTTTCTTTTTTTGTGATCCATTTGGCCTTAATGGGATTCATCTTATGGGCTTCTTTTCTGTTTATGGATTGAGTCTTCATTGGCTTCTTCAAGATATTCGATGGGTATCAAACTAAAACCAATCCTTTGAATCTTCAAGTACTTCATCAGGATATTTGATAGATATCGAATTAAAATCAATCATAACGCCTATGGTTGATAAATTGGGTCTTAATGTGTTTCGTCTCGATGGGCTTCTTTTGTGTTCATGAATTAGGTTTCCGTTGGCTTCTTCAAGATATTTGATAGATCAAAATAAAACCAATCCTTTGAGTCTCCATGTGCTTCATCGGGATATTTGATTGGTATCAAACTAAAATCAATCATAACGCCTATATTTTCGCCTGATAAGAACTTACAAGACGGAAGATGTTCTCCAAGGATCTTGAAAAAGACAAGTAAACATTGTTGAAATACCCGCATCGTATAATTCATTACGCTTAAGTTAAAATCTCAACAAAGCTTTAATGGTAGTCCTCTAGTTGAACCACAGATAAGCAGCGTTTATCATAACGCCTATCCGCCGTCACATGACACCCTAATATGCTTTTTGATAAGGTGAGCATGTTTTTTGTTAGCCTCTTGATTCGTCTCTTCATATGCCTCTTTATGTTCTTCACCTACCAAATACAACAATAAAAAACACCATAACAGTAGATGAAATCTCTCACTACACAATAGAAACCAGCACAGCCACAGTTACATGCTTACAGGTCATTAACAGATTTTTTTTTATTCGACTTACTGGTTGGCAATGTCAACCTCAAGCGGCAAGTTATAGATCCAAAATTGTCGTTGAAATTTGATGAGCGACAAGTTGTTTGTGAATAACGGAAGACACATGTAACATATTCTCTCCGGACCAACAATACATTCACCTTTGATTTTTACTAGTTCAAAAAGAAAAGGAAACTAACCATCGCCGGTAACGAATTAAGCATTCACATCCAAAGAGCTTATTTTATGTCAAAAGTGTCACGTTAAAGAGTTTGATGATATCCGTAAACAACCCAAGTTCCCTTATTAAAATACAAACACCACTTATTCGCAACAAACCCTTCATGATCGTCAACAAATACACGACAACAACCTATGCCTAGTTGATGCGATTATGGAAAACGTTCTTTGTGACGAGAGGAAGAGAAACAACAGATAAATATTTCTTCCGTTTTGTTTATTTTATCACGTATCATATATTATTTCATATATATGAATATAAATTTTATTTTTATATCAAATCATATATAATCATTTCATAATATATATTATATTAAAATATAAAATTTTTATAATTATTAATATCTCACGATGAATTTATAAAATACATAACACATGTCAAATTTTTCATTAATACGAATCCGATGCAAAATAAATGGGAGCCAGAGCGTATATCTTCCTCGAAAAAAAATCTGGGGAACCCAACCCGAACAACGAGGCACAACACTTCACGGCGTCTCTCTCTCCCCTCTCTGTCTCCTCCACCGATCTCCCCCCATCATCTCCGCCGCCGCCTCCGATGGCGGCGACGACGCCGGCCACCACTTCCTCTCCATCGCCACCACTATCGATGATATCATCGAAGGTGAAGCGAGGGTTGATGCTGTGGCTGGAAGGGTTCAGGGACGCCTGCTGTCTCCACAGAGTCGTGATTCTCTGCCACAGGTCGCGGCGGCTTCTCTTGAGAACCGGACAGTGTTTTCTGCTCAACGGATTCATCTTCCTTGGCAGGTATATTGGACTCTGAATATTCATTCTAATCTTTTTAGTCGAAGATAATTTGAGTATGGTGGAAAAAGAGAAGGAAGTTTTGGTGATGAATATATGCGGTTGATTGTAATCGAAGATGGATATGCTATGCTTGGATCATGCTGAATGCTGTCGTGTTCTCGATTTCGGTGTGTCCGTTGGAATGTAGGGTTGATGTTGGAGGTGTTTGATGGAAATTAGGGCTGTTTAGTTTGATACATTGGGTGGTTTCTCGCGTTGAATTGAAATATTTGTTTGTGGATTCGAGTCGGAATGGATTCACGATGGGGGCGAAGGTCTTGTAGTGCCCATGAAAGAAGATTTTTTTCACAATACTTGAACTCGAGACCTTGTTCATGGAAACTGATGTCTTGGCCAGGATGTTGGTTCTCTCATTCAAATCTATTTAGGAGAAGAATCGCCTTGTTGGTAATACAATACACACATTAGAATTCGGGAACTCAATAGAATTACAACTAGATCCTTTGCTAATTGGTTTTGAGTTGGATCCCCAAGGTTTAATACACGTGAAAATTGCCATGTGAAAGACGGAATCCTATATTGTTGTGGCTTTCTTTGAGTTATTGAGGCAAATTTGACCATTGGACTTGTTAAATTTCAGTTTTCTGCTACATCTGTTCTTCAGCCCAAACTTGGTCTCACGATTGTTCTGTATATTTCTCTGCAGTGTCTTTGTTCTTAAATCATTTGTCATCCCTATGTTGCAATGGATATTACCAGATATGTGCCCAAGTGTT
>JAOVYX010003641.1:0-39070 GCA_035668315.1 Drosera spatulata
GATACCACTTTGGATACCATTCAACCGATCAGACTAAAACATGAAATTCGGTCAATTTATGAACTCCACGATGATCTTATCCACTTATGCTAGCCATAGAGACTGCAAACAAAGAGATTTACTGATCAAAGGTATGAACAGCACACTGAGTCACACCGCGTGCCATCAGCAAAGATGAACCTTATCCATATTACTACAGCTCATGATGGATCAAATGCTAGCAACATATGATGGAGAACAAACCTTATCCATATTGGGCACAAGTTCTTGAAGCTTCCTTATCCTATCACTGATCCGTGTTCTTCGTTCCTACAATCATGATCACAACACATTCCGTTGAGAATACCGCACTTGCGAATTTGATGGATGAGCAGGGAAAGAAACTTGAACTCACCCTTTCTGCAATACTACGAGGATGAGTAGCACAACCACGCTTCGCCCGCACCCTGAAAGGAACCGAATCCTCCAACAGCTTATCCATCTCCATGTCAAACAACCCATCTACTACCCCTGCCCGCATACTCCCATCACGCTCCCCATTCTGAATCAAAACCCAAACACTTCATCATCACCCAAAAGATCCAATTTTCACAACCCAACCCACATACCCAGATGTAAAAAACATCAAACCCACACTATTATCAATCTTAAGGGGCCTAAAAATCACTGACAGAACATAGGATCAAAAGGACCAAAAACTCAAAAATTGCCATAAAAAGCAAAAACCCATGTGCCGAAATCAAACCAATTGGGCGCAATAATTCCACTAGTAGTAGAAAGAGAGAAAAAGCATAAAAATACCAATTGAGCTATAAATCTGGAAGCACGTTCCTCGGACCCCCTCGCCCGCTTCCCCGACGTCTCCACAGCCTCCCCACTCAAATACTCATAACTCGCCGGGATCTCGAAACCCGAGAAGAACCCATGATCACCCTGAATCCCGAACAACTCCGCCGGCGAACTATTCTGCCGCTGAAACGACAGATTATTCCCCGAGCCGCCGCTGTTCAAGTCCGGGAAACCCATATGAGCTGAGGGAATACTGTATGAGGTGGAAGCACTCGTGTTTGTGGTGGAAGGGGAGCCGGAGGTGAGGAGGTGGGTGAAGCCAAGGGGTTTGAGTGGGTCCACATCTTCGTCGGTGTCGAGGAGGGCGTCTAGCCAGGAGGAGGCGGCGGGGGCGGAGCGGAATCGGGCGAGAGACGACGACGGTGGCGGTGGAGGTGGTGTCGTGAGGTGGTGGTGGTTGAGGTCGTGGCTGCTGCCGGCGCCGGAGGAGGAGGAGGGTGGTTGCATCTCTTAGTTGTGATGCGGTGATGGGGATGGAGAGAGACGAGGATGAGGTTGAACTTGCAAGTTTAATCCAGTTTATTTAATAAATTGAAATAAATATGAAAAAAAAACATATCTAAATTTAAATATTTTTATTTAAAATTAATGATAAAGATTAAAATATAATAATAAGATATATTTTGGGACGAGAATCCAATAATTAGTTGGTCCATAATCATGAAGTTGTTTATATCCTCAAACACATCCACAATCACCTTTTAATCTTAACCGTTGATTTTAATTAAACATACTTAAATTTATATATATTATGATATGTATTCGTTTTTTCATTGAAATATCCCAATTAAATTACTAACAGAGGAAGTACTTCTTCTCTACAACGGTTTAATCACACATATATTTTTATTTTGCTTGACAGAGTAATCAAATATTCCGTTGTTTTAATTTATTTGTAAATTTTTTTTGTTAGTCTTAATTTATTTGAAATAATTATATTTTTTTATTTAATAATCAATTTATATTAATAATATAATCAAATTATCTCATCATATTCTTCCTCCTTCTCTCTCTTAAACTTCACTTAATACTCATGATGATCACTAGAAAAATACTTTTTTTTCATCAAATTTCATAAAAATTCAAAATAGATAAAAACAAATATAATTAAAATGGGACAGAGGGAGTACTATGAGTATCCTCAAAACTATCTCAAAATAAAAATAATAAGGGGCTTCATAAATTTATGGTTAATTATATACTATATAAATTTATGTGTGATTAGATTGTTGCATTTGAAAATTAACGATTGAGATTAAAAGATCATTTTTTTTTGTTAATTGAAGAGGGAGGAGTACATGTTTAATCTCAACCAGTTGATCTTCAAATCCAATAATCTAACTACACATAAGTTTATATATAATTAGTCACAAATCCGTTTTTTGATAATAATTTAAGTCGAATATTTCAATTTAGGACAATAACGTAGTTTTGTTATATAGTTAAAATAAAAAACAAAACTATAAAACATGTTTGTTGAAAAACTACAAGAATTAAAAATTGTTGTGCGTAAATTGGAACAATGAATATAGCACACACCCTTCTGACTCAAATCCTACAAGTATTTGAAAGAGTGTAAAAGGGTTTGATCTTATATGTTTGTTATTTTCCCATCCTATTCTATTACAGACTGTTGTCTTTAATTTACTAGTACTGCAAAAGTAAGATAAGGATGTCGTCTTAATTTTTTGCGAATTGAGAAATGTGAGCAAAGTCATCGATATAAGTCAACCCTGTTCATTGTTTTGTGGAAGGTAAGGAGTATGGACAGATCTATGCAAGAATAGGTAACAGAAAAGAGCTAGCTCTAGCCGATGACGCCGTCACCAACACCAATCGAGCTACTACATCACATGTTTTAGTCGCAGCCCTTTTACACTTTTGCCCCACTCTATCCATCCACAATAGTTTACATTATCATGTTGTAAAAGCTATATTTTATTCGCATCATCCACACCACAACTTTTTTTCACGTACTAGGAAAAGTAACAACGAGCGAAACAGATAATCCAACGAAAACAGGACTTGGCTTACGAGAGAAGAGAGATCACTGATGCAAGGCTCGTGGGGAGTGATTTGATGTCATATAAGCAGCTCAAATTGGCTCAAAGGAGGATCGTTGTGAGCATGATCGGAGCAGGTTAGATACGAGAGACTAGGTTCACCATCACAAACACAACACGACATCCAGCGAATTTGAACTCGTTCAGTTTTGATCTCATATTGAAGATTTCAATCATTTCTCATGTGAAATGAGGATTTTCTTAAAAAGAAAAAAATTAATAATAATATATTGATTACCAATTCAAACTTTAGTTATCTTCGCACATCTAAAATATTCGCCAGTCTCATTAACTGAGGTCAACCCAACATGTAAATGGGCCAGCCGATCAAGGCTTTATTGGGCTGAACCGGCCCGAATCGTCAACTATCGCGTCAATCATAAAATACGGAGAACTCGTTCAGTCCTTTTGTTTGCGGACATTGTTTACCAGATGAGTTGGGAATTGGGATTGAATCATTGCGTAGGTTTATGTTGGATTTTGATTTATTAGTCTTATAAGATAAAAATAATCTACATAAGATATAATCTGTAATCCATCATACCAAGTTTATGATCTGTAATTAGTTATCGTTCAATCCTTCAAACAAAACAACAACCCAGAAGAACAAACCGCCTCCGTGACCATCAACCCCCACTCACACGATCGATGACAACCTCATCACTAAAAAACAAGAACTCAATCTCCACATGATCGAAGCAACACCACAGTTCGAATCCCACGCATCACGGCTCCTCATCACCTTCACCGTCTTCTCCCCGATCCTCCTCGTCCGTCTCCCTCTCCTCTTCTTCCTCTGCCTGTGCCGCCGCCTCCGAAATCGATGACGCAAGATCGCCGACAGGGAGAGGCTGCGGCGGTGCGAGGAGGGGCGAGGCGGGTGTGACAGGGAAAGGTACGAGGGGGAAGTGGTGGAGGAGGAAGAGGAAGAGGAGAAGTGGTGGTTGTTGGAGAGATACTTGGAGGATCAGTGGAGTCTGGTGGCAAAAGTCTGGAGGATCAGCGGGGAAGATGATGATGATGGTGGTGCAGGGGCGATGTATGGGATTATGGAAAGATTTGTTGAGTTAGAATGATTTGATGTGAGGTGAGAATTTTTTATACGTGAATGTAAACTTGGTATATTTGAGAGTATATGTGTAGTGGGGAATTGATTCATTTTCCCAACTGATAGTTGGAGACTTGGAGTAGACTTTTGCTTGTTTTGGCGTGTGGTTCATTAATACATTCATCATACGCATTATTATGTTACATTATTGTGTAGTTATATCCGATGAAAGGGGTTATTTCAAATACTGATGGTTGGTTAGTAGTCAATTTTGACAATTCGATGCTTAAGCAAGATAATTCCACGGATATCACATATGTACCTGTTTACTAATATGGTCATATGCACAGACTAGATCCTAATCCCATAATTTTGAAAGACAATTAAAATTTTTTCAATAAATATTTGCTTAATTCATATTATTTGAACTCTGATATTATTTAAACTGTAAAAGAAGACAACAATAACAGAAATTATCAAATGACAACATCAATAGATAATAAAAAACATCAAAAATATAAATTTAAAAAAATAAATAAAAATCTTATTAATCTATTTTCTTTTCTTGTTACTGTCTTTTCTATCCGTTATTTAAAATATCCGAAAGATTGGGGGATTCCTGGCCTCAACGTCAATACCCTCCAAAACCAAACCCCTCACAAGTCACAAACGAAAGCAACCCTCAACAATCAACCAATTTACAACCCAGACAAAGGAAAAATCCAAATCAAAGAAACATCAATGGAGTGTGCCACAATCTCTCCTCCACATTTTACCTTCCACGCTCCACTCTCCCCTCTCACACACCTCAATCCACCCACCAATGGCCTCCGCCGCCGCCGATGACAACAAAGCCCCTCTCCTTTCCGACCTCGACACCGTCGCCGACGCCGTCGATTTCGATGGCCGCCCCGCAGTCCGATCCAAGTACGGCACATGGAAGTCCGCTCGCTTCATCATCGGTAAACCCCAAACCAAAACCACAAATCAATTGATTTCCTTTTTTTCATTTTGTTTCATTTTTTTGAAATATATTGGAGTTAGTGTTTTGAATATTGAAGTTGAAATTTCTTGGTGTAGGTGTGGAGATGGCGGAGAGGATAGCGTTCTACGGGATCGAGGAGAACCTGATCAGTTACTTGACGGGCCCCCGGGCCAGCCGACACCGGTCGCGGCCGAGAGCGTGAATGCGTGGGCCGGCGTGGCGCAGCTGCTGCCGTTGGCGGGCGCAGTTGTTGCGGATTCGTTTTTGGGAAGATATCGGACCATTGTGTTTGCGTCTCTCGTCTACATCTTGGTTTGTGTTTTGTTTCGTTTTATACTATGATGATGTGTGATCTTTGTTTGGTTCATCATGCGTGTCCATTTAGTTTGCTTCATTTGTCTAGAGTTGCTTCTTTGCAATTTGTTGTGATGTGTTGTAGGAGTTTTATGTTTTGTGGTAATTCGGGTGTTGCAACAGTACTTATAAAGAGTATTGCGATCGGTATACTTAGATACGTGTGGAACTTCGGAAGATACTTTAAGGACTAACATACTTGCGAAACTGTGAAGAGTTTGTGATTCTTAAATTGGTTTGTTTTTTTAGCTTCCTTCTTAAAAGTGCAATCTACTTTTTAGAATCACGAACTAATATTACACTATGTCTGAATCAACCACGAGTTGCAGCACCTGGAATGAGACTATTTTAACACTGGTGGTTGTTATATCTATGTTTAGGTCGAATTGTTATTTGGTAGTATAAAATAAATTGTTCCAGTTTTTGCTTGCTTCTGCCGGTGCATTATTAGATCTTCATCGAAAATCTAATCCAGTGTGTTTCACAAGATCACGATTTTTGGTCGAGCAGGGGCTGGGCTTTCTCTCACTATCAGCTACACTGCCTTCGGTCAGTTCAAACTGCGATAAGATGTTCCGAGGTTCATCGTCTTGTTCTCCACCAACCATCCAACTGGTTATCTTCTACTCATCTCTGTATCTAGTGGCGATAGGCCAAGGAGAGCACAAGCCATGCGTTCAAGCTTTTGGAGCTGACCAGTTTGATGGGCATGATCCGGAGGAGTCAAAAGCCAAGAGCTCGTTCTTCAACTGGTGGTACTTCGGCCTATGTGGAGGCCCTTTGCTGGCAGTATCTGCCCTCTTCTATATTCAAGATAATGTTAGTTGGGGTCTTGGCTTTGGCATCCCGTGTTTGATCATGGGTATTGCCCTAGCTGTGTATGTGCTGGGAAGTAGGACTTATCGGTACAGCAGTAAGGTTAATGAGGAGAACCCTTTTCCAAGGATTGGACGAGTGTTTGTTACTGCAGCAAGGAACTGGCGCTCTAAGTCTCCAGTAGACGACAAGCT
The DNA here is from genome assembly GCA_035668315.1 of Drosera spatulata. Taxonomy (NCBI): domain Eukaryota; kingdom Viridiplantae; phylum Streptophyta; class Magnoliopsida; order Caryophyllales; family Droseraceae; genus Drosera; species Drosera spatulata. The sequence continues at coordinate 6,310 of JAOVYX010003641.1, forward strand.
AGAAGCTCAAGGAGTTGCATCATACCAGGGATCTCTACAACTCAGGTATTTATCATCTACTTTGACATATATATTTGATTCTGCCGAGTAGACAATCTGTGAGAAGGTCAAGTTTGTTTAACATGGTTTGATTGATGTCTTGGTGACTCTGACAGGTTCCTGGACAAAGCGTTGATTAAGCCTGTCAATTCAACCAAAGATGTAGGAGAAAGTGCTTGCAGTATCCAGGACGTTGAAGATGCTAAAGCCGTCAGGCTCTTTCCCGAATGGGCAACAAGTTTTGTATTTGCAATCGTTTTTGCTCAACCGTCAACATTCTTCACCAAACAAGGTGCAACTATGGATAGATCTATAGGGAAGAACTTCTCAGTCCCACCTGCCTCGTTACATTCATTTATCAACCTCTTCATAGTCATCTTCATCCCTATCTATGATCGTGTCTTTGTTCCTGTTACCCAAGTGTTTACTGGCAACCCCGCAGGCATAACCATGCTCCAGAGCATAGGCATTGGGATGTTGTTTCCATGGTCACAGCAGCTCTAGTTGAGAGAAAGAGGATTGAGGTTGCATTAGAACATGGGCTCATTGATCTCCCTGGTGTGACTGTTCCTATGAGTGTATGGTGGCTGATCCCCCAGAACGCTCTTTTTGGGATCGCGGATTTGTTTGCCATGGTTGGGCTGCAAGAGTTCTTCTATGATCAGGTTCCAAATGAGCTGAGGAGCGTGGGTCTCTCTCTGTACTTGAGTATATTTGGGATTGGGAGTCTTTTGAGTGGATGCCTTGTTTCTTTCATCAATGAGGTCACCAGTGGAGACGGAAGAGATGGTTGGTTTGCGGATAATCTCAACAGGGCTCACCTTGATTACTTCTACTGGCTGCTCGCAGGGCTTACCGCTGCCTCGTTAGTTCTCTTTGTTTACTTTGCAAGAACGTACACGTACAACAGGAAAGTCCAGGTCCTTGCTTTATGAAGCTAAAGTAATATAGATTGTGTATATGGCATTATTTGAACATGTGTACAACATGTAAGAATGCTCCACCCTGGAGAAAATGGTCGCATCATATTCAATCTATTTAAAGCTGGGAATTTGCTACCGATATTCTTCAAACGTGTATTGGTGAAGTTAGACAGCTTGTATGCAACAAAGCCCCTGGTTGTGGTAAAAATAAACAACAAATTAAGTATTTATCCCATCAAGTAGGATCGGTTACATGAATACGATGACGTCATTCTAATCTGTCATGTACATCATCTTCTGTAAGATTATGATAGGTCATATCATCATCTTCTAGTTGTGGTAAAAATGATTTCACATTTTCTGTTGCCATGGATGTCTTGAGGGGGTTGCATGTATTCGTCATGGTTATAATCAGGGGAAATTGATAACAGTTTGTTATTTAGGATTTTAAAGGTACTTTTGAATTTCTTGGTTGTGTTAGTAGTTAGCATGAGTTTCCACTGCTTGGTGGCCTTAGTTTATTGGAGTGTCGATGGATCACACCTTTAGTTTATTGGAGCGTCGATAGATGTTTGTAGGTATATAATTTGGATAGCATTAGTTTCTATTGAACTGTTGCGTTGCTATTGTTTAACTTCCTTTACGTGATAACTGGTGTAATTTCCAGATTTGAAGGCTGTGTGTTTGATACAGCTTGACCTGTGACTATTACCATGTCAAGTAGATTGCTCATATACCTTTGCTTACATGGTTTATAGGCCATTTTTCTGATCTTAGTTCTCGACGATCCTTCATGCTAAATTCCTCTGTAATCCTCTTGGCTGCACATGGTGATACTTCAGTAGTTGCCACATCTTTTACTGTATGTTTATGTGTTCTTTCACAGGTTCCTGGATAAATCTTTCACTGAACCTGAATCATTTAATTGCTCGACAAAAGATGTACAGTATTTGATAATGCTGAAGCGGCAACATCAGTAGTGCCTCTGCCCATCGCATAGTATATGCAACTGCCTCTGCACTGTCATCAACATTCTACTCCAATGATTGAGTTAAAATGATTATTTCTTTCCAATCTGTCAGCCTCTTCATTGTTATCTTCATAGCAATGCACGAGTTCTGGTTCTGTTCGAGAGATCCATGATTGGAAACCTGTAGAATCATAATGCTCTGAGACAACTGAAACTATTTTACGTACTGCTACACTTTAGAATATGTACTAGCAGAATTGATATATTCAGCGCTTTTGGGATTCCTGTGGAAAATTGTTTATTATCTGATCAATCTTCTTCCTACGAATGAGGCTTCAAAGCTTTTTGCAGTCTCTAGTTAAATCTATTGTCATCTTGAGCAGTTTATATGAGTGCCGTCATCTGTTTTCTACATTCTTGCAAATATTTTGAAGCTGGTATTTCTTCATAGTGTACGACCTACCTACAGTTGGTTCAGAAGTATTCTGCACAAAAGGATATGGAATGGCAAAGTTGCAACAGAAAACTTGCTTATTTGATTGAGTTGCAGAAGTTTTCTGGTAGCTGGGCGAAGAAGCATGACTGTCACATTGTCTGGACGCTGATACTATACTGCTACGTAAGACCATATTCCAAGCCATCTTGTATGGCAACCATCTGACTTATTAGCTCGAACCAGTATGTTTTTATGTCTACAGCTCAGTTAGATTGGTCGTTGGTGATATTATCTTGTTACTTTTTACGAATGTGATTAGCAGATCTTGTTGTTCAGTGGATGAGCTATTTCTTCTTGATTTTTTCAGGGTTTCTTGTTGCAACATCGAGCGTCAGAACTACATGAATCATGTTTCCAGTATCCTCCTTGTCTATGTATTCTTTGCTGCTGTGGACAGCGCTCGCATGCCAAGGTACTGACTCCCCTTTTCGTTATCTTCGCATTTCCTGTTTGCTTTTACTAAAACTGGCATAGCACCATATGCTTTGCCACGGCCCTCTTAGGACTTTTTAACTGGTGATCCTCCTCCATGTGCTTAGACTCCCCGTTATCTGGAAAACATCATCCATTTAGCTAAAATCCAAGCTTAATCGGCTCTAATCAATCATATATATATCTGTAATCATCGTCCGAAGAGGAACGAGTCGGCACTTGATTGTGAGATTGGAGAAAGCAACTGGAATCCACATGACAGTTTGCACTTACCTGCCAATTATGGAACACCACATTCTCGGGACAATAGCCTTAAACATAAATTATTTCGCCGTCTAATTTAATCATGTTTAAGCATAATTTAAGGCTTTTGGGCACTACTTTAATGAAAATTTGGGGTCCAATACTCATCTTTCTTCGCTATTATATGACATTCATAAAAGGAATAGGAGAAAAGCAGAGTCGTGAATAGTTGTAAGTGAGCGGCTGGAGAACATGGCCAGCCTAGTTTGATCTGTTAATTTGATCAAAACAAATGCGAGCAAAGACAAGCTCAAGAGGGGGCTTGGTCCCCTGTTTGTACACTAATCATGGTCACCACTAAAAATATTATAAAAGCTGTAATGGACAACAACATCGATCTGTTTTAGCATCATCTTTTTAATCATGCATAAGATGGATAAATAAAGCGTGCACCCTCCAAGTATTGGGATTCCGTTCTAATCATGCGTCCTGGTGGTCATGAATTGTTATCCTGTTGTCGAGTCTGTAGCTAATGTAATGGCCGGGTTAGGTGTTAAGAATTTAGCTTGGAAATGCATTGGGGTTCGGTTTTATGATTGTTTATCTTGGTTCGTCTTAGTGACTGAGAAGTAAGAATTAAGAAACTATATAAGACTTAACGCATTGAAATTAAAAACTCTCATTGAACAGTAACATATAGGGAGATATGAGAAGGTCGTACCTTCGTCTTGGCTGGAACATAGGGCTTAGAATTTTTTGTCCCTGTTTTTGGTGGGGTATGGTTAACCTTTAGCGTGGTTTAACATCTTATCCACGGCACCATATGCATGATGACAAGCATGCTTCAAAGTTCAACCCTCTGAAGGTTTTTTTAGGAGGATGTCCGGGTCAGTTCGTGCGTACCTCGATTAATTTCTCGGATACTGAGAAGACACCTCCCACCAATATCGGGTAAAGCTTTGACCGAAGTCAACTGGCGTGGCCAACATGGATTTTGAGATTAGTAAGATTCAAACCCAAGTCCTTCAAGAAGAGTTGAACACCATTAGATCAAGTCTCTGAAGATTATTGGATGATTAAAGAGACCATAATCGGTCCGATTCACTATCTGTTTGTACAAATTTGTTTTTCAACAATAAATCTGCTAATTAGTCGCTGAGTAGTCGTCTTTCAATGATTTAGTTTGAGGTGGCAGTAATGCGTTACAAGCCACGTATAGTGATTCGTGACGACTGCTGATAGTTACCTTATCTTGCTTTGCATACAAGCCATGTTAGTTTTTCATTATCGTTTTTTTTTTTTTTTTTTTGTGTCAAAGTTTGTCATTATCTTTGGAGGGGCTGACCTAAACATAGCTGTTATATCTTTGATTAGTCTAAACATTGCCTCAGAATGTCAACAAATGCACATCTATGCCTAACGTCTCTACTAATCCTTAAGTTACATCATAGTTCCATGTATTGTGGAACGGATAATGTGTCGAAAAACGAGTTATACATGTCGCTTTTCGAAACCCTTGGTTATTCCTGTGTTAGTTCCTTCACCTTCGATGCTCGTTCAAAGTCGTGCCTGAAAATCTTGCGGTTCTTATGTGCCAAAACAGGTTCATAGATGTAAGATGATTGCCATGGGCGCCGCACCTTGAAATCGCCGTCTCTGATACTCCCTCCATCCCGAAAATATTGAAACGTTTTGACTTTACACGTATGTCGATGTAAAATTTAACACGTGTGCAACGATGTTCAAATGTTGTTCTTTTTATGTAAATTTATCGTGAGACATCAATGGTTGTGTAAGTTAAGTACTTCAACCTAATACATGTTGCGGAACGATCAGACGTGATTTGATAAAAAACGAGATTTATATTCATACATATTGAATAATACAATATACATATATCTTGTAATTAATATGGAACAGATGGAGTATTTTTGGACCAATGACCTTTGTGTAGTTGTCCTGATGCAATTTTCTCAAGCTCACCGTCAACTTCTTCTGTTTGTCGACGTCTTTTTCGACGCTATCGTTGTCAATTAGGATGTTGAACTGAGCACTAGTAATTGCATAAGGAGACAATGGCCAAAAGTTCGATGTTATTTCTTCGAAGTATGCTTTTTCTTTGAAGTTGAAAGATAGGGAAGTTATGGCGTGCTTCTTGGGTTCAATCCTGACATCGATAGTCATGGTTCAAAAATATGATTGGCGAAGTTTTTGGGATCATTCTTCGCATAGGATGCTTTTCATAACAAGCTTACATGAACTGTCATGATTATCTTGATCATCGTTTCGATCCTGACATATGAGTTTTTGATGTTGGATAGGTTGAGTTGAGTTGATATTTATAAAAAAAATCGTAAATTGAGACATTTTCGATGAGGAAGACAAAATGGGATAACAACGATACTGAGCTTCTTCCTTGCTCATATGCAGACCTTAAAACGATAGAAGGAGTAACACTAATGGAATTGATAATAAGTCAAATCACAATAAGCAAAAGTGACCAGAAAACAGCTAAATGTCTCCTCTTTTCCTCTGTTTTCCAGCTTTCTTGAACGGTCTTCCATTGACAAAAATCATACTCCTGTATTCCACCTTTATCACTGTGAGATATTCTTGAATTAAATGCAACTATGAGAACCCAAACAAAAAGAGAATAATAGAAAGAAAGGCTGTTTGCCTCCAGCTTTGCCTTTGGCTTTTTGCCTTTTTAAAGCATGTCTTATTATGATAGAGATTTTGTCATAGACATAATTATATTTTATTAATGAATAGTCTAAAATTTTTTAATTTGATAATATTGCTTCAATGATATAAGATTATATTTTGTCAATGTCATTTGATGAATAGTGAAAATATTATCACATAATTTATATTGTTTTTTTCTTTTTTTCTTTTTCATTTGGAGTTTGTCATAAATCTCTCTCACTTGGAAGAATAGCTATAGCTATTTTCATTGTCAAATATAGCAATGAATATAACAAAAGTTTAAATTTGCCTATTGAAAACATTCCCTTTGAAGTGAAATAAATAGACAATTTGTTATATTATGCATATGCTATTTCAAATAGGTAGTTCATTGGACTTGCTCTTATGGTGCTGCTGTTGATAGAGGTTATGGCATCTCTTGTCGTGGTAGAATCTTTTGCTAAGGTTTTGGACTTGGTCATATGTGCAAAAAAGTTTTATGTTAAAGATTTTGTTATGATACTTCGATCATGGTCTGTTAAAAGCATAATTTAAACTCAACTCATATTGGAATCGAGCTTAATTTCTATTTATATATCCTCTTGCACGGATAATTATTTTTGAGTTTGAAGGATCTATAAATCATTGATCCACCCATATTGAGAATAGGTTATAAAGGTTGCAAACGCTGTAATCAACAGGTTGCGACCTCTTCTCTGCAGACTACAACACTGTTGTTCAGTACGAGTAACCCAGAAACTCAAACTTGGTGTATGCGAGTGTTTGCTAGTTTTGTGTGGTACTAATTATGAATGATTTTTTGCCCTTGCTACCGAAATTCCGATAAGAGTTCCCCAATTTTAGCATAATCAATGTTTAAAAGCATCGGATACTTCAAAACTAAATGTCGAACGATCTATTATATTGGTATCAAGTTATTAACATTCAATAATCAAAGATCTGATGCGTGGACATAATTTTTAACCTTGGTTTTGCAGGATGTCCGTAAAATATAAGTTGCTGTCATTCGCCAAAAGTGAAGAGGGGACACGGTGGTGTGGAGATGAGACTATGAGAGGGCAGAGAGGAGACATACAACGGTGACCACACGTCGGCTAAAATCTTGGTCTTGGTCATGGTCACCCCCATGCATAGTTATGATCATGTTCCGTAACGGTATGTCATGTCCTTCAGTCCCTTTTCTTCTTTTGCTATTGTAGCATATGGAGTTAATAAGAATTGTTTATGTGATAAATCGTTTTTTAATCGTAAAATCAAACGTTTTAGATCTAAAAGTATTATAAAATAATTTCTTTACGTAAAATCAGGAATAAGATTACGTATAAAATGTCATGTTGTTTACAAAGATATTTTTTTATATTCTGCATTTGACATGATTAAAATGACAATATGCGAATTTGCACATAGACAACATCAAAATCAATATGATAGTATTCGTGGTGTGAGGATCACGATTGGGAGAGAAATAATGGTAGTCACTTTATAAGTTTAAAAAATTGCATCATTGTACAGGTTTTAAATTTGGTTCCTAGGACCAGATAAAATGCGAAGTTTGGTAAACAAAAATAGTCAAACAATGGTTTACCTTGATGCCTGGACTTCAACTTGAGCTATATTTAGGAGAAACAAAATGGCTCTTTTCGTTTCATAATATAAATAATATTTATTTATTTGGATCGTTTTAAAATATATATATATATAACATATTATATTTAGAAATTTTTTCGTATAAAAAATTATCAAAATAATCATTATCTGTTATAATATATTTATTATCTTCTCTCATAATTGTTAGAATAAATCCTATTATCATAAAAAAAATTTCATCAAATTTCATTCAAATTCAATATCTACTAATATATAAATTATATAAGATCAAAATATTATTTATATTTTAAAAGGTAGAGAGTACATTTTATGTGCTTTTAATTTTTTTTTACAAGGATCTGCTTTGAATTTAGAATACTACCACTCGTAGCTACAACAACTGTTCTGTCACAGACATTGGTCGTGCTGTTTGTCTGCAATTGCGCATCCCAAGACAATTATCTGCCTGTTCCGCCCCCTTGTACAACAGAGAAAAATTACTCTATTGAACACCAGTGCTCTCCTCTCAAAAATTCATCGATTTATAATATTTTATTTTAAAATATAGATAACGATTTAATTCGATATATATATTTATGTGCGTGTTGAATTTGTGTAAAATTTAATAAAAAAAAATTATTTTTTAATGATAGTGAGGTTTACTGTAACAATTATGTGAGGAGATGGTGAATGTATTGTAACAGATGGTGATTGTTTTGATATTTTTTTATATGAAAAGATTATTGAATATGGTATATTGTATATATTTTGAAATGATACAAATAGATAAGTGTTGTATATATTCTTAAACGGAGGGATTATTAATTTTAATATAAATGTAATATTTTTAATTTTTTTTCTTATTTGATAATCAATTTAAAATAATATATTTCATACATCTCATCATCTTCTTCCTCCTTCTCTTTCTTAAATCTCACTTATATCTTATTATCTCTAAAAACATTTTTTTTATTAAATTTTATATAAATTGAACACACATATATAATATCATATCAATTTAAATCATTTGTAATTAAACTGGAAGGGAGTAATACTTGTTTGAGACTTCGATGCTACTTTTGGACTCTATCATTGACACAGCATCGTTTTGATGCCGTTGAATTATTAATATTACAGATATTTAGGATTTTGGGATTTAGTTAAAAACTTTGATAAAATTCACGGAAAAATTAGACAATATAAAATCCCGAATTGAGTTTTGGTAGCGTTCAGGTTGATGAACTGTAGCTGGTTATTGATTCCTGTGTTTATAACGGCTATGCTATGAGTCAACAGAATTACGATAATCACAGCGTAGCCGTTACTGATTCCTGTGTTTATAACGAGCAGTAATGAGTCAACAGAAGAAGAAAAAAAAATCAAGAGCAGGCAGGCAGCAGTTTTATTCTGTATACAGCTGACCGGGTCATCCTCATACATCACCTATGGCCCCACACCACATCAGTCCCTAGCTGGCTGGCAATCAAGTTCTTGCCAATCTGTCTGTCTCCAACGTTCCAATCATCTCCCTCTCTCCTCCATATTAACCCCCCCAAAGCTCCCAACTCTCCTTCCATTTCCACAAAGAACCCATTTCTCAATTCACTCTTTTCCATGGCTGAAGAATCCTTGAATAATCCAGACTCGGAGCTTCTTGCTCCCCCGCCGGCGCCGGAGGAGCCGGTGGTTGTCCCGGAGGTCGAGGCCCCACCTCCTCCGGAAGAGTCAGCGGTTGTCCCGGAGGCCGAGAAGCCGGCGTCTGGGGAGGTGGTGGAGGAGGAGGAGCCGAAGAAGGTGGCGGGGTCGGTCTCCTTCAAGGAGGAGACCAACGTCGTCGCCGACCTCCCTGATTACCAGAAGAAGGCCCTGGACGAGCTGAAGAAGCTCGTCCAGGACGCCCTTAATAATCATCTCTTCACCCCTGTTCCGCCCCCACCACCACAAGCGGAGCCTGAGACAGAGCAGGCTGCAACGGAGGCGGTTATCGAAGAGGAGAAGAAAGAGGAGGAAAAGGAGGAGGAGGCTCCTCCTGCTGCGGCTGCTGCTGAGGAGGAGAAGGCTTCCGAGGAGGCAGTGGTCGAATCAGCTGAGGTTGTCACCCCGCCGCCTCCAGCGGTAGCGGATGTGGTTGCAGCTGCTGTTGTTGTTGATGAGGATGGAGCGAAAACCGTGGAAGCAATCGAGGAAACGATTGTCTCAGTTTCTGCTCCTCCTCCTCCGTCTGCTCCTCAGTCCGAGGAACAGGCGCCAGAGAAAGAAACAGAAGAAGTGAAACAAGAAGCAGAGCCAGTCCCCCAGAAGGTGACTCCTCCTGCTCCTGTTGTGGAGCCGGAGGAGGTGTTCCTGTATGGAGTCCCACTCCTGGGGGACGAGAGGAGCGACACGATCCTCCTCAAGTTCCTCAGGGCGAGGGACTTCAAGCCGAAGGAGGCCTTCGCAATGCTCAAGAACACCGTCAGCTGGCGCAAGGAATTCGGTGTGGACACCCTCCTGGAGGAGGATCTGGGGACTGAGTACGAGAAGGTGGTATTTGTTCATGGGTTCGATAAGGAGAAGCGCCCGGTCGTGTACAATGTGTTCGGGGAGTTTCAGGACAAGGAGTTCTATCAGAATGCGTTTTCTGATGCTGAGAAGCAGAAGAAGTTTCTGAAATGGTTGGTCCAGTTTCTCGAGAGGACCGTGAGGAAGTTCGATTTTGGGCCGACTGGGATCAACTCGTTGGTTCTCGTCAATGATCTGAAGAATTCTCCTGGGTATGGAAAGAGGGATCTGTACAAGGTCACTAGCAAGTTCTTTCAGCTGCTGCAGGATAATTATCCCGAATTCGTTGCCAAACAGGTCTGCCTAGCTCGTTTATGGTGATACCAAAGGTGCTTTTTTGTCAATCTTGGTTATTGATGTCTGATTGTGGAAATGATTGCAGGTGTGCATCAATGTATCTTGGTGGTATCTCGCTTATAGCTGGGTGTACATCTCGGTGTTTACTCCGAGGAGCAAGAGCAAGTTTGTATTTGCTGGAGCATCGAAAACAGCTGAAACACTCTTCAAGTTTGTGCCCCTTAAACTTTGCTCTATTTCTAGGCTGTGATATAATGTGATTTATTGATGAAATGTTCAGAGCTTGCAACTTCTTGTAGCAACACTCACATGTTCCATGTGTGAAAAAATAAGGTATATAGCTCCTCAACATGTCCCGGTGCAATATGGTGGTCACAGCAGGACCGGCGAATTGGAGTTCTCCCATGAGGATTCTGTCATTGAGGTAGACGTCAAGCCGAACAGCAAACACGAAGTGGAACTCTCACACACAGAGCTGGTTAGTTCATTCATTTCTTCTTTGTTTAATGTTGTGTTTTACACTGGCATTACGACTTTACAAGATGTAGTTGCATTGTGGTTTGAGTAGTTCGAAATTCAAACATACATGTATAAAAAGTCGGATCTGTGTAGAGGCGGATCAGGGAGTAGCATTCTTGCAGAATTGAGCGTGATTGCTGGAACCTCGGTTATATGTTGTTAGCTTATCTTGTTTGGTATTCGTACAATTTGCAGCCATCTGTTCTGGTATGGGAGCTCAGAGTCGTTGGTTGGGATGTCACATATGAAGCACAGTATGTGCCCGCTGAAGGTTACACTGTCCTTGTATCGAAACCGAGGAAGGTTGCTGTCGTCGATGATCCCATTATTGCTGATAGCTTCAAGATCACTGAACCTGGAAAGGTGGTTCTCTCGATCGACAATAAAAGTTCTAAGAAGAAGTTGTTGTTGTATAGGTTCAAAATCAAGACAGCCGAGTGAGCTACGGCAACATCTGTGTGTTTCAAAACAAGATTCGACGGTTTCTTTTCTCTTTTGGTTATAGTTTTGTGATATTGATTTCATTCTGATTACATTGTAAGGGTTTGAGAGGTTTTGGACTTCTTGGGTTGTTGTTTCTTCTCTGTTTTTTCTTAGATTCAATTTGTTGAGATGTATACAGTTAATGGATGGATGATCATGATGGTTGATACCTCTGTATATTGTTTATGTGTAAATGTGAAATTATTGTTGCTTTGCAATGTGTATCATCAGCTTGTCTTGTCATTCGGTTATGATTTATCAAAGTACATATTGACAGTTATCTACAGATGAGATTGTATGAAATACTGAAAGAATATGTTGCAGCAGTTTTATCAATGGTGCTTTCAGTCCCAATGAGTTGTTCAAGCTACTATCTCCCTTCCACAAAAAATACAATATATATATATATATATATATATATAATGTCTTATTTTATACAGATCTCATTTTCATATCAAATCATTTCTGATCGTCCCGTAATATATATTAGATTGAAGTATCAGTAATCGACCCAATAATTGATGTTTTAAGATAAATTTATAAAAAAATATGTTTGATCGTTGTTGCATGCGTGTCATACTTTGTATCGACATGCATTTCAAATCAATTGGTTGCAAGCTTCATGGGACGAAGGAAGTATGTAGGATCAAATATGACAACAAATTTCTTTAAATACGTGTTCCTCATGCAGGACTGGTTTAACGATTAACAATCCTTCCTCCCAAATCACGTTGTCGACTCCTCCCGAATCACATTGTCGGGTTCGACACCGTTGCGTAGTATATCTCTTCCTGCCACATCCTATACATGATTAACATGATCAATAAGATGAAATTTACCAACAGACCGTCCATGTTGAGATGAACAAAGGATGTCTTCGATTGTTTCAAATCATACCGAATCCTGAAAAAAGATAGAACCAAGACATATCTCACAAACGCAACGAGAATTGGCTGGCAATGTGGGCTTAGCATAGGAAGCATGAATGGACAGAGTGGGAATAAACCAAGCTGCTAAAGCACATTTCAACTCAACCACTGATATAGAAAAAACATAGACAAAACCAGCTACCTTCAATGATGATGCCATTGGTAGGGCTAGTTTATATAAGGGTAGCGCTTCAACTGGGATATTCATGTTTCGCTTTCATTCGGTAATTTTTAATAAAATTGATTACTTAGTTTTCTTTCCGTCGATACCATAGCGCTTAGCGAAGATATGATGCAGTTTGTTTTCTCTTGAATTCCCTTCCAAGAGAGTACACAGAATGCCAGTGGTTATGTGCTGGTAGAGTACTCACACTTCGCTAGCATAGTAGTACTCCACATTAATTAATCACTGTTTAACATTAAGCATATCCATCACCATCAGTCTACAGAATGTGGCTGGAGAACATGACCAAAATATATGCAGTTGTCGCGGGCACAAACCATATATGATAGGCATTTACACCCAGAACAAGCTCATTCATAGCTCCACTCGAACATAGTTCTGCAGCTGGTGCAACAGATTCTTACGTAAGATCGCCATTAAATCCTTTTTCTCATACTGTACAAGTTATCCTTCTTGTTGGGTTATGTGATTTCCCCAGTTAACAATCGGGAGACAAGGTGATAATTTATAATAAAGATGTGGGCACAATATCTATGGGCAGCACTAGTGGTGTCAAAATTATGGCCCTGGGCCGTTCGGCCCGTTATTGTAGATCGGGTCAGGCCGGTCCGATCCTTTGATTTTTACAGGTCGGTTCGGCCCTTTTCCTCTCCAACCATGACCCGGTCCTAGTCTAAGCCCTTATCCAAAAGGCCTAAGGGCCGGGCCAGGGTCGACTCAGCACTTTCATTGTGTTATTTAAAAAAAAACCCGATAAGTTTTACCACAAAATCGTTGTCTATTTACAACATCTGTCAACGATTTTGAGGTAAAACGTCATGTATACCTCAGGTTTTTATAACCGTTGATGGTTATAAAAAATTATCAATGGTTTTTAGAAAAATCTGAACGATTTTGTGGAATACATCAATGATTTTGGATGGACAGAAACCCTAAACCATCAAAACTGTAATCGATTTTGAGGTATGAATTTCTGTCATTTTGAAAATTGTGACCTGTTCTTCAAAATCGTGGCTTGTTCTTCAAAATCGTTGTCTGATTTTCATAAATCATAGACGGTTTTATTTTTTAATAATATTTTCATAACGACTATTTTTTTAAAAATTGGACAAAAATACCCCACCAACGATCATAAAACGGCTAAATTTTGAGGGTCTTTTTGTCTAACTCATTTTTTTGACAAACTGTCTATATGAGCAACATGTGGGATATCATATATTCATAAAATCTTTCATAGTTTCTTGCAATCAAACTCTCCAATCTCCTAAAACTCTCTTGTTACTTCTTATTCTTTAGAAATTTGACATAGTAATGGCTCACTCATCGTAAAATCGAAATGTGTACAATGTCGACAATGATGATGTCTTTCCTAAACATGATGATGTTGGGAGGCAATTCAACGTTCCCGACATTGTTTCGCAAAGCGTAGGGACTCCTTAATCCGAAAAGGGACAATCAAACGTTGCATCTACCGCTTCTTCATCGAGGAAAGACTCGAAGTGTTGGTCGTACTTCGAGAAGGTCAAAGGAGCAAATGGGAAGGTGACCGCAACTAAGTATAAAATATGTGTTAAGATCTTCTCAACGGGTAAAGGTACTTCGCATTTGTTAAGGCATGGAAAAACTTGTCTTGGAAAAAAGACAATATCCCTAAGGGATATTCCCAATTGAATAATGAGGGAGGATTGTGGACATATAATCACGGCCGTCAACGTGAAATGTTGACCGAATTCATAGTCTATAATGAACTAGCTTGGAATTTTGCGGATAATCCTAAATTTACTAGGTATGTTCAAAATACATTACAACCTAATTATCAAATAAACCATAAAAACATCATTAGATTTTGGTCATGTACGCGTTGGTTGAGAAATGGTTGATCAATCTTCCTTTCTTTCTCCTTTATCAAATGGACAAGTGTGGTAAAGATCATGAAAAAACTCTTATATTTGGGAATTATATTTTCCAACTTCTTGAGTATCATGGTTTTGATTTGAGTAAGAAGAAAAAGATAGAAAACACATTTAAGGTTTTGGAGTCTCCGTTTCATCTTGTTACTCTTAAGTGTGCCTTGAATCCGAAAACCGGAATATGGGAGCTCATTCGTTCGAGGAATGTGACGAAGAAGCAAGTAAAGTGTAAAGTCCCAGAAAATTAAGATCAAATAAATATAAAAATTATGAAAAAATAATAATTGTAATTGATAAACGTAGCGAGAATATGCGTCTCCTCCTTAGATAATAAATTAAAACTGAGGAACGAATCTCATTTCAAAATTTTGAGATGTAACTTTACGTTCATAACATTAAAACTTGTGACGAAGTTGGGATAACTTTTGTCGCGAAAAAATTTAGAAAATTATATGTTAATTAATAACATGATTTTTCGAACGTGGTGATAAAATTTGAGCGAAGACTATGGGAGATGTGGGATTAACTGGTCCTGCAATTAAACGGAACAGAGATTTTTTTTTGAATTACCCTATCAACTCCCCATTCCCTCTCTTCTTCCTCTTGTTCTCTCTTCTCCTTGTTTTTCTTTTGACTCAAGTAACACAACAAGATGGTAGAGAAGGTAAAGACGCAGGGAGGATCATCATTAGAGGAAGGAGAATAGACCGAGAGAGGGGGACATGAGCCACAAAATAAGAAAGAGTGAAGTCGAGCTAATCATGTCAAAGGAAAGCAAAACAAGCTCAAATCCGTTTCAACAAAAGGACGAGTTTTTCCTTCTCTGTTCATAACCTTTAACTGATCATATGTGATCAAAAAAAAAAAAAAAAAAAGAAAAGAAAGGAAAATAACAAAGAAAATAAGTCACGGATGGTTGAAATGCGTTTACGAGTTAAAAGACGAGTTATGCTCGTAAGACCCGAAAACCTAAGATTTTATGTATCAAACAAGCCTAAAACTGAACAAACATGACAAGAACTAAGTAAATTTTATGTTTATGAAGTTTTAAACCATTTGGGATTGAATTGATTGGGTAAAACGTGAAAATTAGCAAACCAACCATTGCAGTTTCTGGACAGCTTTGACGTTCGACTTTAGAACACGTTTTGTCCCTAGTTAGAGCCTGATTCAGCAAATGAGTCTTGAAACAAAGTTGTAAAGAACTTACTGACGTCTCCAGAAACGAGGAAGTTATGCGCGCTTGAAGTCAGGCCAGAAAATCTGAAAAAATATTGAAGTTTCGGAGCATTTTTACCACCATTGAGAGAAAGTAATCTTCTTGCTTAGGGATTTTATGGAAAAATATATACACTTTAATAAATCATGATATTAATATATGTTGAATCCTCATATATTTAGTTTCTATAAAAGTTAATAAATCATGATTCGGAAATGAGAATCTTAAGTTATAAATCAAAACGTAGGGATATGTTAATATGTAAAAACTGGTTACAGAGATGAATTTGTTACTTTATATAAAATTATATAGGAGATTTTAAAAGACAAGCCTTATATCAATGAAAATATATGAAACTCTAGTTTACAGAACAGTTTACCAATAATTATTTAAAATTGTATGTATAGAGTTATGAGCTAATTAATGAAGTAAAGTCAAACTGCATGAACTAGCAGAAAATATAAACTTGAACTAATTAATTGCTATTATTGATAAGGTTTATGATGGAAAATTTACTTCACTGGAAAGATCATGAAGTCTAATTTCTATTAAATTTTACGGAATATTTTTTAGAGTTGTATACAATAAGTTATAGATTTAAATACGACGAAATATCAAGATAGATAGAACCTAGGATACTCATTTCAAAGGCCAAGAAGCTCACTTCAAAGACAGGAACGTTCATTCCAGACACTGAGACACCCGTTCCAGAGGTCGGGATATCCGATTTAGAGGTCGGGATGTCATCTCAGAACCTTTTGGATCGAGAATGATCGTTTTGATCCCAAAATAACTCCAAACACTCATAATTAACACTAATGGTTTTGCACGAAGTATGAATAAACATGTTTAACATCGTAACGCGAACAAACAAATATACTAATATGTGAATCATATCATGATATAGAACTTGGTGATTCCATCCGTTGAGACGTAAATAACAAGTTGAGCGTGCGTGTGAGAAAATTATAATAAGAGGACAACGTTTAAATTCCTGATTTGGATGACGATACATGTTAATATATTAGTTGTATATTAACGCGTGATGGATAGTTTTGCCCTGTGCGCTGTGTTATGTTGTGCTACGCTATGTTTGCATATTCGTGTTGTTATATGATTGTGATAAAGACAAATGTTAGGTTTACAAGGTTTGGCATACGATAATGGATAAAGGTTAGGGTTAATATAGGCTAATCCTATAAATGGTGTCATATTAAAGATAAACATGCAAAATGGGAATGAATTAATGAGAGGTGAGATTAACCTCCGAGTTCGTTAATCCTACTGAGTTGTTATACTGTGGTTTGGTGGAGATGTCATGTTATACCTGAAAATCGGGGCATTACATCAAGGGTTCAAAAAGACCGAGTTATTATGATCTCAAAAGCATCCAGGCTAGGTGAAAATCTTCGCAAACAACAGTTTCGCAAGTCGAAGAAGAAGTGGAAGATGATGAAGAAGAAGAGAAGGAAGAAGGGCACGATGAAGGGTCGGCTTGTGATCATTGTCCTCATTTCCGCTCGCTGGACCGCTCCATGGATTTCTTGACCGACAACTACGAAAGGTTGGAGCGAAATTATGATGCTATTCAAAGGAATTTCGATGCCTTCCAGTATCGAGTGACTGCGAGATGGGAGATCGAAGATCGTCGCCATGATGAGATCATATACTATCTTATCCAGTTAGCATTACAAGCGGAAATTCCTCCTCCATAGTTCGCGGGGTGATGACGACGACGGTATGGATATGTAGTTCTTTACTTGTTTTCGACTTTATAATATTTTTATATTTCTTAAAATTTCTATATTTCTTTCTTAGAACATGTATCTTTACATTTGGAACAATGTTGTTGTTTTTATGATTTTTAATTTTTCACTTTCTCATGTTAAAATATTTGGTATATAATTCACATATTATGTCATTATGTTGATGGGACTTGAACATTTTATTATGTATGAAACTTAGAAACAAATGTGGCAATTCAAATATTGTTATGTTGTTTGAAACATTTGTTTATTAAGACTTGTAAATTGATCACTTTAAAAAGAATTTTTTTTTGTTAATCAAAACCGTTAACGGTTAATGAAAACCGTTTTCGGTTTATTGAAAAACGTTGTCGGTTTCTTGAAAACCGTCATCGATTTTGGATCAAAATAACACGTTCTGTAAGTTTCATACTTCTGAAATTGTTGATGGTTTTAATTTTCGTTGACGGTTATTGAAAAACCGATAACGGTTTTCATAGCTCATTAAAAAAAAAAGGAAAGGAAAAAGGCCTTAATCCTTTTCCTACGGACCGGGCCAAGTCCGGAGGTTTTTAAGAGCCAGGCCGGGCCAGGCTTCCTAGCATGGGATCCTAGTCCAGTCCTACCCCGGCCCTAACCCGGTCAAAGTCAACTTGGTCGTTGCATGAGAACACTAGGCAGCACATTCCAACTCTATGTGCAGTATTATTTGAGCTAACGCCTTGCAGACAAGTTACAGCGAGTAGAACCAATACTAGTGAAAAAAAATCTTGAATGGAATAGCTAGGATCGAACGAGGATGATCATCACTCAATTAAAGGCAAGACCTTGGATCTGTAGAGGTATGGAACCTCGGACTATCAATGGTGAGGGCTATCTTATATCCGGTGCAATTGGGTTAATTTGGGTTTGTTTTTTTCTTCTGTTTTATTTAGGGAGTGTGTCATGGCTAGTAATAAATGAATGTTTAAGATTAAAAGATGAAAAATGAATGGTGAAGATTAAAAAATAACAATCTAATATCAACTCTTTATTTGTGTTGTTTTAATCTCAACCGTTGATTTGTTAATAGATACACACTTATAACACACATTCCATAAATCCTTTATTTAATTTTGTTCTTTCAAGGAAAACAGAGTGACAATATTTTTTCCAAGTATTAGTTCCTATGATTAGATAAAGTTCTTCATTGTTAATTTTGCTGATGCAGATCAATCTGTTTCCTTCTATTCTGTAGTTTTTGTTTTTAATAGTGATCAATAACAACTAAATATAGATAGAATCCTTGCCTGCGTTTCAACTGTATAATGTGGATACTGTGGCCATAGCCCATATATAATCAGAGAAGAATATAGAAAGTGAACTCCAAGTTTCCTCTGCTATATATGCTACAGTACCACTGTGAAAGTTTCAAGCCAGTTGTTTTGTCCAACTCTCTTCACTAACTCAATGGCGGCGATTTTTCTTTCCATGATCCTTTTCTTGTCTTTTGCAGTCTCCGGCTTTGCGATAAACCGCATGGTTGGCGGATATGCTCAGTGGACTCTGGGCGTAAACTACCCTGGAGATGAAATATGTTAGTCCTTTTTATGTTGCACAGATGAAATTTTCCGATAGCAGATTAAACTACTGTGTTGTTGGCACTAATGTTTTTGCTTGCTTACTTTGAGCATGTTGTTGGTTCATTCATATCTTTCACTGCATGCGTGCTTTGCCTGAAGTAGGGTTTTGCATATGACGTCTGCCTGTGCGTGATGGTTGCAGTGTTTCTCCATGATCCGACCAACCACAACGTAATGGAAGTGAGTGAAGGTGACTTTACGAACTGCACGACAAGCAATCCCATCAGATCAGACAGTAGCGGCATGACACAGTGGACGCTCCCGACCCAAAGAAGTATTTCTTCATATGCGGCGTTCAAGGCCACTGTGCTGCCGGTATGCAGTTCGCTGTAACTGTCACAGGAGTATCTGCCTCCAGCCCTCCTCCGCCTGCCGAGGCCACTGCTCCGCCTCCTTTCTTCCCATCAGACAACCCACCGTCCCATGCCACCGCCTCAGCGCCAAGTATGGATCAGTCGCCATCAACGACCCCTCCCCAGCCCAACTACACTTTCCCCCATCCCTTGACACAGTCATCTGCAGATGCCATCACAAGTTTGCAAGGCATGGTCGTAGCATGTTTTGCACTGATGATGCTGATGCTGTTCTAGGATTCTTTTGGTATTGTTTGTAGTCTTTGGCTCTGCTAATTTGATGCAATTAAGTAGATCCATAATCATTTTATTACAATGTTTAACTCTCTAGGAGAGGAAGATTATTTGATCAAACATATTACATGCATTTTGGTTTAGGGTTTGGACGGGCTTGTTCGGAGTGACTTTTGTATGTCCTAAATTCCTAATACTTCCAGGAGTGGCAATAGATTCTGATATCTGACAAATCAATGGCTTCAAGTTCCATATTATAAGTCAGTGTTGTCAAGGTTTGTGACAGACATTGTTGTATATGTCCAAGTGCATGATTCACTACACTATCACAGATGTTATCGGGCATTTCTGTGGCACTTCCTCTTTCCTATGCACGGAGTGAACATCCTCAAATCAAATGTAACATGACATTAATTCAATACCAAATAGTATCAAGTTACTGTTATTGATACATATAATTTAAATGATCAAAAAAATCACATCAAATAACAATTGACAATGATGGAACTATGATTGAAAGATAGACGTTTGTTTAGATGAAAAATTTTTCTAACATGAGATCCACGTCTCCACACCCTAGTTGTTGAATGGAACAATCAAACCAATAAACCATCAGTAGTAGTAGGTGTAGAACATAATCTTACTCATCCTACCAACATCATCACACCTCTCTATCCCCACCGCATCTCTTTTCACCCTTCTCCTCCGCCCTCACTCAAACCCTTCAACACCATTTTATTTCATCCCGTCAAATTCTCTGCTTCATCACCACACAAACATGGAAAACCTAACCCTAGTTTCCCACAACCCAATCCTAGGCTTCCACCCCAAACCCCTCTTTTCCCCCTCAAAAAACCCTACAGCATCATCCTCTCACAGACCCAGAAACAAAGTCTCAATCTTCGCCTTCTCCTCTTCGTTCCCCGCCAAGCACGGCCATGGAAAAAGCAGAGTCGGTGCGATGAAGACCTTTGCCACCGGCTCCGGTGGTCGTGAGCAGTCGATTACCTCGGTTGCGGTCAACCCGATTCCTCCCACGCCTCCGCCGTCGCAATTGTGAGGGTTTTGGGGTTTGATTTTAGGGTTTTGGGATTACTCTGTTTTTGGATTTGGGGTTTTGGGGTGGTTGGTTGAGGTTAGATTTTGCACATTTTGGAGGGGTTTTTGACATGGGTTTTGTTGGTTTGTGATTTGTTGTAGTGGGTCGCCGTTGTTTTGGATCGGGGTTGGTGTTGGATTGTCGGCGCTGTTCTCGTGGGTCGCTTCGTATGTGAAGGTTAGTGTTTTGATTTCTAGTGGTGAAATCACTGAAATGTGTGTATGGTGCTTTGTTATAGTGATTTTGATCTTGCTGGAGCTATCGTTTTGATCTTTCTAGTTGTGAAACTTACTTGTATTGAGTACTTCTATTGAATGAGCCCTTGTTGGAAGTGTCACCAAAATGAAAGGGATAGATAGATGGGTAACAAGAAGGGGGTTTAAGTGAAGGAAATCAATGTCATTTGGTCTTTCTTGTTCTACTGTCTCAGCTTGCGACGATTCTTATTAGTTAGTAGAAAGCTAGCAACTTTCAAGCTCCTAATATTCAAGTTTCTCGACCATTGTTTCTCCACTTTGCCTCTTTGGTTTAGTTTGGAGAAAGGTTGGGTTAGCTGGGATATTTCTTAGAACATTTTTGGAGGGGTTGGAGAGTTTTCGGGTTTAGATTACTTGCATCCATGTTGCTACAATCTATAACATTGTGGTGCTTGCACGAGGAATTTTAGCTTCTATTGGCATTTGGAAATGGAGATTGGTAAAGTGGCTTGTGGAGTGGCTTCTCCCAGATGTTTG
Source organism: Drosera spatulata (assembly GCA_035668315.1). Taxonomy (NCBI): domain Eukaryota; kingdom Viridiplantae; phylum Streptophyta; class Magnoliopsida; order Caryophyllales; family Droseraceae; genus Drosera; species Drosera spatulata. The sequence goes on from JAOVYX010003641.1 coordinate 27,575, forward strand.
AGATGGTATTTTGTACATTACAGTGACAGTTGTGTCTCACTATTGTTATTTTTTTTAGTTATATTTTTTTCTAAATGTACAATTTTGATGATCTTCTAGAAATATGCTATGCAACAAGCTTTCAAGACCATGATGGGCCAGATGGGTTCCCAGAGCAACCAGTTCACTCCATTTTCACCGGGGTCACCTTTTCCTTATCCTCCGCCATCAACTGCGGCTCCTGAATCCATGTTTAGACCACTGACCTCCACTCAACCAGCTACCTCGGTCTCCCCAAGTGCTTCTCAGGCTACTGTAACAGTGGATGTATCTGAGCCTAAGGCGGCGGCAGCAGCACCAGCATCACCAATCAAACATGATAAAGAAACCAAGGAAGAACAAAAAAAATATGGTATTTGTTTCTTTCAGCATTGTGTCATTGTTTATGAGTTGAGTGATCCCTCCTCACTGCCGTGAACAGTATATGAATACCAACTAGAACATGCTTTCACTGACTCCTTTAACTTTGCTGCCGAGCCTTTTAAATTCGGTTTCTTTTCTATTTGATGTTAGGAATCTCCTCATTGAATTGCCATGGGAAGGATAAGTGTGATTAGCTTTCTGTTGCAGCCTTTGTAGATGTTTCTCCCGATGATGTATTACTGAAAACTCCATTTGATAAGCCCGAAGAAGCAACTGCGTCTACATCATCCGAGGGCACTGAATTTAATGAGGAAGTAAGTATGATGATGGGAAGTGGCAAGCGCTTGCTAACTTTAGTTATTTTTTGCTTCTAAATTGAGTTGGCATCGGTGTTGCGTTCATAGGCCAAACAGAATGGAGCAGCACAGAGTAGCGCTTGGGGTGGTTCTTGGGCCGGCGCACAGAGTGGGACAGGTGCTGGTGCTGGTCAAGGTAAAGTCATATGATTAGTCATTAATGGATGTTTTAAACTGAGTTCCAATCATTCCTGTTGGGTTATTAGCTCCAGTATCTGGCTGGCTTGGATGCGCAGTTTTATGTTCATTCAAACTATTTGTTGTCGGTGAAGGGACATTAAATTCATTATTTACCAACTTGTTAAGTATTGACCTCTCATAGCTTGTTTTTCATGCTCCTCTTGGCTGGCTGTACTCTGGATAGAATCTGTTTATCTGTAAAAAAAAACAAAAAAAACAGTAGCTGCTCGACTACATACCGTCAGCATTTTCTATTTTTAGGTTTTATATCACAGAGGATGTTTCTATCTTCTTGTGGTTTATGCCTTATAAGAGTTTATAACGCTCCTGTTACCTTTTTTTATTAATTATTTTTGTGGCAAGCGTGCGCTCTTTCTATGCTGTTTCAAATTAGCCTGGAATTCAAGAAATTGTGGGTGTAGATCTAACTACAGTCGAAATGATATTTACATGAATTCTTCATACAATAGATAATGATGGTTTTACATTGTGATATCTTAATCTGAATCACTAATTTGGGAACTGTTGCTTGAGATTGTTTTATTTATATTTTGGAAATTTGAGGGCTTTCATTCCTTCATGTATTGCCAGATAAACCATAGGCTATCGACGTCATAACTCATAGAGCCCCATACATCAATGTGTTTTAATTTGCCAAACATTCTGATGCCTAGACATGTTCTTGTTACCACCATGTGCTTTGTTGTCAGGTAGAGTAAATCCAATCTTGTCTGTGGAAGCATTGGAGAAAATGATGGAAGATCCGACTGTGCAGAAGATGATTTACCCGTAATGTGGCTCCTGACCCTTGACATGTTTTCTAATGATAGTTGATACTAGGGGTGCATTTCCTTAATCTTCTAATTAATCAGGTTGTGGTAGCTACCAAGACTGTTTCTAAGCCTTCTTTCCATTTATTCAGGTATTTGCCGGAGGAGATGAGAAATCCAGCAACCTTTAAATGTCAGTCTGCTTTCCATTAATACACATATGAGATTGCTGTTATTTCTAGAGTATTTATCATTGAATAATCCCATTTGTCATTTTCACTGAGCAATCCATCAAAGGTTTCAGTGTGTTACATTGTTTGTGATTATTGAGAACCACCTTTGGTACTTACTTGAATAAGCAAATCAACCTTAAAAATATTCTAGATCTGACCATGATGGCATCTCTTCGATACCGAATGGGGTAGAAAACATCGTCATCAACATCCATACAGAAGATTTAAGCTCAAAATCTATGATGTGAAAAGACATCACTACCATCACTTTTAAGGGGGGGAAAAAAACTCTAACCTTATGTATAAAACATTAGAAAACATCGCCATTAACATCCATACAGTAGATTTAAGCTCAAAATCTATGATGTGAAAAGACATCATTACCATCACATTTAAGGAAAGGAAAAAAAAAAAAAAAACATTAGCTCTAACTTAGCTTGATTTGTATATTTTGCAAGACATAAGCCATGAAAGAATTAAATTAGCTTTAACAACGCATCTGATTTTCCCCACCTTCACATTGTGCTACTGGGATTTACAAGTTTGAACTTGGAGATCTTGATATCTATTCTGGTTCAGAAATCAGATGACGGATTTATCAAGTTTAAAAAGTTTGTGGACTTCCTAGAAAAATTGGGAACAACATGGCATGCTACTTTTCCATTGGTCTAATTGCTTCTATTATTATTGGTATTGGTTCTTTTGTGGCATCTGCGGATTCGGAAAGAGCTTCTACATCGATGATAAATATGCTGCTGAAATTGATGTTGGATGAATCAAGAATTGGCCCGATAGTGCTTTTTCTCTTTGGATAAGTATCTACCTGGCCTCTAGTCATGAACTTATGAAGTGTATTTGCCACGTGAAAATCGTTATCACTTTTTTTTAGTACTTGATTGATGTCATGGTTACATATACTTATGGGTCCAGTCCACCTCTGTTCTATAACCTCAAACCGTTTATGATTTTCTCTATCATGTTTAAGAAGTAAATCATGATCCTGGTTTGCGTCATTATTCTTAGCCATTGTACTTGCGTAATGCATTGTCTTTGCTAGCTTTTGGTTACATGTTTATTTTCATATAGGGTTGAATTTTGGATTTCTTGTGAAATATTTGCTTGTATTTGTCTAAGTCATTGCTTGGATAAGTTCCATCAGTCTTCCTCTTGTTTTTCCCCCTACCCACTACCATACGAATTTCATGTTTAAAGCAACCATCAGCTCACTCTGACTATTATTGATACAAAATCTGCTATGGATTCTTGACAGGGATGCTTCAGAATCCCATGTACCGTCAGCAGCTGGAAGATATGTTGTGAGTTTTTCCTTTTCACTTTGGTTGCAATTGATGATGCTACTGTTCTAGTGGATGGTACTCAATTTCATGTTCTATTATCATTGCTGACAAAAGAGATCATAGTTCTCTTGTTTCTTTTTTCTTTCTGGTGATGAGCGAAGGGTTTGTGCCATTGTGGTGTCTAAAATGAAAACATAACTGACGGGTGATTATATACGAACTGATGGAGCCATTAAAATTTTTCGACGCTTCTTGCCAAAAATGTGTTTAAGATGTACTTTCTTTTAGCATATACTATACTTTTCTTTCTGCAGAAGTAACATGAAAGGTAGCGCTGATTGGGACAACCGTATGATGGATACCTTGAAAAATTTTGATCTCAGCAGTCCTGAAGTCAAGCAGCAATTTGGTGAGTTCGTGATGCCAGCTTTTTTTGCAGTGGAATATGAGTTTCTGTTGGCGTCGTTTGACCTGTGAAGCTTAATTTGTATGGTTCTGTTTGTGTTTTGTACTATATTATGCATTTGTATAAGATGATAAACCGTTGGATGGATGTTCATTGATGGACCGTTTGGCAATGACATCGGCCATAGGATTTAGGTTGGATAAAGAAGAAAAGGGTTTTAGATAGTTTTGTGAGCCATTGGTCACGATTAAACTATATGAAGTGACTATTGTATCAGCATTACTCGACGTGCAACGTTTGGGACTGGTAAGTTCATCTGATCCAAGAGATGAGAGTCGGGAGATGAAATTCTCGAGTTGCATATGTGAAAATACTACTGTGATTTTGCATGTACATGGTTAGAGGATTATCAGTGAGGTCCGTATCTATTTACTAGATATTGGAAAGTTATCTTCCAAGGTGTCTCAGTGAGTGTCCCTCAACATTCAAGGTAAAAATAGGATCCATAATGGTAATTCTCTCTTGTTTAGCTGTTGCAGCTATTTGTTATTCTTGAATATAAGAAGTCTATAATTGTTTCCATAATCTGTTGCTCAACTGAACTTGGATGAGGCGATGAGGCTTAATCTATCCGGTTTTCTCCTATATAATACATCATTATACTCGGCTGGTAGTTTTGCATGGATGGATGTTAGCAACCTTTCTCTTCGTTATATTCATTTTTGGCCTGATCTTCTGCATTGTTCCTTTTGCCAGATCAAATTGGCCTTTCACCTGAGCAGGTTATTTCAAAAATTATGGAAAATCCTGACCTTGCCATGGCATTCCAGAATCCGAGAGTCCAGGCAGCAATTATGGATGTATGGTCCACTTGCACCTCTTATGCTTACCGTTTCGAAAATTCTTGAACTGATCTGATTTTCTCTGCAGTTATCTCAAAGTCCGCTTAATATTACCAAGTATCAGCACGACAAGGAGGTACCAACTACTCAGAATCCATATTCTCCCTATGTAGTTTATGTTTCTTAACTTTCGGGGAAACACCATTCTCAATGCCTTGTGCTCCAGGTAATGGATGTCTTGAACAAAATATCAGAACTATTCCCTGGACTAACTGGATAGACCCGATCATGCTTGATGTTCAAGTCCGACGAGGTAATATTAATATTGCATTTGAAGATCTGATAATCGTGGTGGTCTTTACATCAAGAGTTGATATTAGACAGATTAGAAGCAGTGAAGTGGTTTCTCTTTGTCGAGCAGTGATAGGTCGAACGAAAACTAGTGCTCACTGGTTGAGAATTTTGCCCCTTGGAACTGAAGCTTGCTTTCCGATCTTTGTTACTTCGGCTTTTTGTTTGGTCAATGAAAGCAAATGCGCTGAGAAAAGGGCTTCTGTTGTGGTATATATCGCCAATTTTAACTGTGCTCTTCTTAGACATGCTCTTGACTTTGGTCGAGAGCGTTTCTGTAGCTGTTGAAGTTGCAATACAGTATTTTGGTTTAATATGAGTTCATTATGGATCAAGAATCTCAGATAGCTGAAATCCGATTGTTATTTCTGTGTCCCTCGTAGGTTTATAAGTTTGCGGTGTCATGGTATCCTATTTTAGAAACAGCTTGTTATGATGGTGCGAAAACCTGAATACCCCCATTATTATGCTATAGTTATGCTTGATTGATATTAGTGCTCATTCAAGAATAGGAACATCTACCCATATGTTTTTGTCGTGGACAAGGTTTGCTAAGAATGAGATATACATCAGACACCCATGTTGAATATTCTGTTCATATCAATTTATTCGAAATGTTTTGATTCGATACAAAAATTTATGTTATATAAATAATGATTTTTTTAATCTTGTGAGCATGTGAATAGAGGAATGAAAAATCAATAGACAAGGTTGTTTAGTATCGTTAGCTTAGAAGTGAATAAACCAAAATCAATAATAGAATAAAAAATCAATAACAAAAACAAAATTATTTTACAAAATAAAGTGATTTTGTGTAAAGAAAATCTGGAATATTATATTTAGATGATAGAATTTTTTTTTCTGTTTTTGTTTTTTTTTCTCCTGTTTTATTCATTTGAAAAACAGAAAACAAGAAACATGAATTAGAAATGATATCAAATTGTTTTATTTTATCAAATAATGAAACGAAATCAGAAAATAAAAACAAAAATGATATCAAATAGTCTTTGATGATAAGGTAGAAACTATTTGAACTAAAAGGATTATTGTTAACTACTCTTATCATAAATGGGTTGTGATGATCCTGGTCATGGAAAAATTTGAAGTATGATTATAGGCCTCATGCCCTATGTAACAGGTTACACGAAATATTTGACATCTACTGCTTACAACTACCCTTAAGTTTCAAGTAGCTAACTACCTGTACCGTACAGAGAGTTTTGGTATAAAGGTACTCTCGTTTTAAAGATTTATTTGAAAATTACGTACCTACGTTTCAAATCTCAAGGAGTCATTCACTCATTCGCATGATGAGACATATTAAAAACACAATATCAGACATGTTGAGGATTATATTTTGTGCAACAAATTAATTGTGTCATTTCTTACACAACATCAGTTCTACTGTAGTTCATTTATTTTGAAATTTTCTTTTCATTGAAGATCCTTTTCACGACTTTGGAAGGATCCTCTTTCTTCAAGTTATAGTATTCCTTTCATCTTGAATTAAACAAAACTGTTTGAAAAACATATTTATCAATGGAAAGTTTAATTCGCATCACGAAACGATCAAATATTTTTTTTAAAATCATCGTGAAATATTAATGATAATTTAAATTAAGTATTTCAATCTAACGTCAATGACATGATTTTTTTACGTCATTTAGACGACAAACGAAATTACTCAAAATACGTGTTGAATAGTGTAATGATTTAAACTGTTGTATATAATATGAGATGAAGGGAGTAGAATATAGCATAGAGGTAATCGAATTTGTGGGCATCAACGGTTAAACGTTACTCCCTCCGTTTCATAGTATAAACAACACTTATTTATTTGTACCGTTTTGAAATATATACAGCATATATTTAATAACCTTTTCACATAAAAAATATCAAAACAAAGCACTGTTAGAGTATCCCTTCTATCTTCTCTCATGACTGTTACAATAAATCTCATTACCTCTAAAAAATATTGTTTTTCATCAAATTTTATAAAAATTTAATACACACATAAATTGACATATCATATCAATACGTTGACGATATTATGAAACGGAGGGAGTATTACAAAGCAATTCTATCAAACCCTACACATAACGACTTTCCGATTATGATCCTGGTCTTTTTTTCTTACCTAAATTGCCACTGGTTTGCGGCCTATATAATACGAAGATGATTCAAGTCACTAGCCAAGCACATCATCACATCATCCAAAGTACGTTACCCAGAATTAATTCAAAAGGCAGGCTGTTTCATTAAGGCGAAGCGTTAGCGCATATATGGGTAAGTTTAAGGGAGTTACAGTACTTGTGATGACTAGCATCTTCATCGTGTCCGTGATGTCGTTGTCCAGAGCCACCGCGCGACCTGATTGTTATCTTGAATCATTTGCGTGGAGTGCGTGCGGAGGCTATATTGCCAACGAAGTACTCGTGTCTCTTATAAGGGTACTTGTTGCCATGACCTCAATCAAGTCGCGAGTTATATTTCAGACAATACAGAGCGTGCAGTGGCCTCTTGCTACTGCACTCATGGCTTTTTAAAAATAGTTGAACTCGCTGCTCGGATCGATTATTCCAGATTGGACGGTCTTCCTGCAATATGCAACTCCTCATTCCTGTACTCCTTTCATCTCGACTACGACTGCTCGAAGTAAGTCGAATTCTAGCTTGTCCATTCCTGCATATTTCCGCGCGTGTGTATATATATATATATATTGAATTGGTTTTTGTTTTTATGCGTGAGATGATAATATCATTTTCAATTTATTCTAATTAATTTAAAGTTTTTAAAAACCTTGTACAGCAGAATTATAATTACTTTTGTCACAAGGCTCACACTCTTCTATACATATAGCTCGAAAACTGACTATTTTATACTACTCGTGAAAATTGACATATCATCTGACATGTATATTTTTATCTTTGTTACAGGACACCATAAACTTATGATGGATAATGGAGGTCAGAGTTAATCGTGGAAGAAGATATAAACTACTGTATAATTAGAATAAAGCATTACGATCGTGAGATCGTGCTTAACTGCTTATATCAACTCCATCGGAGTTTTATCTATCTATAGTATAAAGAAAGTAACGAAAAAAACATGACGGGTGTCTATGAGAGCCTCGGCTGAGAGGCAATCTTGTTGCTATTCTTTCGGCCATAAACCATACTCCCTCCATCTCATGTTTATTAAAATATTTTAATCCGATACGAAAATTTATACGAACGTTAAATTTGTATGGATTTTGATAAAATTAAATATTTTTTTAATGGTAGTGAAGTTTACTGTTGTACTTGTGAGTGGAGATAGTGGACACACTATAGCAGATGAGATTGATTTGGTATTTTTTTATGTTAAAAGGTTACCAAAAGAAAAAATGTTATAATTTTTTTGAAACTGATAAAATAAAAATACATTGTGATTAATATGGGACGGAGGGAATATAATATATCACTTCATTCCGATGCATTGATTAATACAGAAATTTTATACATAAGCTGCTACTCTTGCTTAACCCCTCAAATGGATTTTTTCCATGCCTATTAGTCTCCCAAATCTTTATTAATTTTAAATAAGTCGTCCAAATCCTCATAATTCAAATTTACTCCCCAAATATTTATTTATTGAACAAAACAATCCATACAATCCAAATCTTCTTCAATTTTAACAATACAGTTGTATTATTTCAATAATCTCTTCAATTCGCAATTAATTGATTGAAATTTCTTGATAAAATAAATGACGATTTGAAGAAATAATGACAAATCAGGATTGCTTTGTTTGAAAACAAGAATTATTTTGTCATAAAATAAACATTTGAGGGAATCTATTTATAAAGTTCTAAAAATAAAAAATGGTTTATTTTGTCCAATACATGATAATTTCACAGACCATGTTGGAATTATAAAGATTTGAGGGACTTTATTGGAATTAAAAAGTTTTTAAAACAAAAAATGAACTATTATATCCAATACATAATAGTTTGAGGGGCTAAATTGAAATTATCAAGATTTGAAAATTTTATTTAAAATTAACGAAAATTTGAAGAATTTATATGACAAGAATCTTTCAAATTGGAGTAAGTCGCACATAATTTCATTATCATCATTTCGCACTTGACGTACCTAACAACTATCACCCATGTACGTAACTATTGTCTGCAAAGTGTTTTTTTTTTTTTTTTCCCCTTCAATCATCGAAAAAAAAGTCCTCGAAAAGATGACAACAAAAGAAGTATTCACAGATCAGTAGAGCTACTCATCACGACAGAAGACTTAAAATATTCAATAACAATGGAAATCAACATTTAAGATCGACATCGCTACTCCAATAACACCCCCTTTCCAACAATGCAGCTTTGACGAAAACCATCGCTCTAAAACATGCAGCTCGGGCAACACCCCTCCCGTTATATAGAGCTCCGGTAACATCCTTTCTAAAATACATAGCCTTGAAACCTCCTTTTGAAATATAAACCTAAAAAATCAATGCTATGGCTAATGTTCAGCTCTAAGAATACCCTTTTCAAAAAATGCAGGAGGATCGACTCACTTTCTAATTCGACGTCAGCACTCCTTGATACACGAAGTTCTTGACAAACACCTCCGAGCCTAATTGTAATATTCAGAATTAAAAGGATAAATAATAGTTTTTCATGATTGTTGAGATATTAAGGCACAAGCTATAACAATTACTCCCTCCGTTCCATAATATATATAACACTTGTCTATTTGAATCGTCCCAAAGTATATGGAACATAATCTTTTAATATTTAAAAATACCAAAATAATGATCAACTGTTATATTATACCCATTATTTGTTCTCACCTTACTATCACTAAAAAAATATTTTTTTCATTAAATTCTATAAAAATGATTGTCTATATTATGAAACGGAGGAAGTATATTAGATTTAATGCCATGGAGCGATTAAGGATATACGAAGCAGAGGAGCATGGGTTTGACACCAAATACAATTATTTTTGCTTAAGCGAATTGAACCTAAAACCCTTTCATTTTTCCCGACGGTTATACTTTTGGGCCCCATTAAATCAGCGTGATCCATCGTTTCGTATTGGACGGTTACAAACTGCGGTGACTATTCAGTTCGTCTTCCCTGCCGTTATGCTTCAGACTCCTATATATAAATAAGTGAAATCTGGAAACGATCAAGGGTATATCGACATCACAGTAATTAAGGACTAGAACTCTCTTCCCCGACGTTGTCCGCAAGCCATCAGTGACCAACCATCATCAGAGGCCGTGCGACCACGGTGGCGAAGTTAGGACGACGGTCGCTAATCTCCGTCCCAGACGGCAACCCGGCCGACCACTGGAGACCACCACCCCGCCGGACGACGCCGTCGACCCCGGCTACTACAGCGACTCTCATGCCTCCCAGCCCCAATGATGAAGCTGCTTCTCATGACCGTAGCTTGTCGCAAAACCGGAGCTGCTCTTTACCTCAGAAAGAGACCAACTTCTGGTCCTTTGATTTGGTTGACTGAGAAAAGCAAGAGTGAGAAATGAGAAGTGTGAGGTTATTCAAGTGTGTACATCACACCTCTATCAAAATAATGATGGGTTTATCGCTATGGTATGCATGATGTTAATTCATGGGATCAAATAACTATGTAGGAACATAAAACAGAACTTGGGCGTTTTGGATCGTCACCAAAAATCGTGTCCTTCCTAATTTCGTGTGCACTTACAAGGTAACAAGTGTTGTTATCTTTATTTATAATCTAAGATTATAGGCTTGTGAAAAATAAAACTTAAAGATGTGTTTGCATGCTTATGAATTGTGCGTGATCTGTCTACTGGAAATGCTTCATGAAATAATTCTAGATAAAATCTTGTTCACATGGGGATTTAAATCATGCTAGAATTAAAGTCTTGATAACGACGATATTAATTGTATTTATTTTAAAATATAATTATTAATACTTGAATTATTTATAATTATTTATAAAATAACATTCTGAAATGTTTTATTATTGGTTTTAAAAGTATTCGTGATATTTAATAATATATTTACATGTAATCTGCATGCTTTGGATTATGTTAATTAAACATACATGGTTATCTGTGTTATATTGATTGTATTGGTTAGCGGTAATTTAATGTACATAACGTACTCAAGCCATTACAAGCTATCTAATTCCCGAGGAACAAAACACAAATCAAATCTTGAACATAATAATGTAGTCCATGACAGTCACCAGCTATACATGACAATTCTTGAAATTCTGTGCCTGAATACCTACTTTTTTTTTTCTTTCATCAAACCACCCCCAAAAGTGGAGCGGAATCATACCAAACTATGCGCCATGGTATGTTGATATCATTAATGAACGTGTTACAAAATAGACTCGTGTCTATCTTCCCATAGCAAAAACCAAAAGATAGCTTTAGATTTCTCTAAATTGGGAAAATCCACATTATCTTCCAGCTTACAGGAAGTGTTTGGTTAACAAAAACATTACATCTGCAAACTGTGCCCATGCCTGAATACCTACTTGATTGACAATCTTGAAAATTATCAGGTTAACTTGAGACATGCTGATAATTAAAAGATATTAATCCGGTTAACTTGAGATTGAGATAGTCATATTTTCCTAACTAGTTGGGGGGGGGGGGGGGGGGGGGT
>JAOVYX010003642.1:0-10851 GCA_035668315.1 Drosera spatulata
CTTCTTCACCTCTTCTCCACCACCACGCCACCACCGTCGCCGGCGTTTCCATTTCCGTTCAAAATCGCCACCCCATTTTGCAAATTGATCACTTAAATTATTTTATCACAAGTATCATCACAGAGCGCACTGAAGCAAAGTACAGATAGGAAACGAGGATCACTGTGAGGAACAGCTCGGAAACGCACTTGTTCCACTGCACCCAACAACTACTGATTTTTACTACTATCTTAAAAGGTAATCCCACGTCTGAGAATCTTTTTCTCCTCACTCCTCCACTCTTGATTTTTCTAGCTTTATCGATATGGTTGATTGATTTGCTTTAGGATTTGCTTTAGTGCCGTTAGTCTTAGATTAATTTAAAGTAAGTCATTTTTATAAGTCAAGAACAGTGATAACCTTTCCTAGATTAGAAATTCGATAAAAATTCAACCCATCTTCCAAACATGAACATCAAAAAATAAAGATAAGACTGTGAAGAATAAAAAGAGGAGCGATAAGTTCCAGAGTTTTTTTAATCCAAGTGTTCAACCAAATATCTTTCGATAATGGATCAGTACTTTGTTTCCACCTTCTCTGTTTCCTTGCGATTTTTCTCATCGTGCTCGATTTTATAATCCAAGTTTATTCAATGTTGATGTTGCATCAAACATATCCATCGCACGCCATGCTGCCCATAGCCCATGACCAACACTGAAAAGCACTCTCCATCTCTTTTTCCCTACACCTCATCGATTAAAGTCGCTTTATCAAAAGACTGCGAAATTCTTGTCCGTTTCTGCTTCTTAAAAGAAACAACAACACTAGAAGAAGAAATAAACATGATAAAAGCAGAATCACAGCAGTGTTTTTCCTCTGTTTATAAAAGCAAAGAAAAACGATTCCCTCATTGATTCAAAAGCACTTCTCACATGCTCACTGTGAACTGTTACACAATTCACTCATCATCAGTTTCTTCAGGTAACTACACATGTTCAGTTCCCTACTGAGATCATCGTGGAAGCCGATTTCGTGTTCTTCGATTTTGCTTCCTGTTTTTTGTTTTCGTCATATCGATTTCACGAGAATTATCACAGCATTTTTGTGTGTTCTTGTTGTTTCGATTTTGAAATTTGTGACGATGTTTGGTTTCGTCACGGCATTACAGCACTCGAGCGCGCTAGCTGTGTCTGTTCTGTTTATAGGTATTAGATGAGCGGCTAGGGTTTCGAGATCAGCCCGTGAATTTTCATACTGCAAATACACAGACAATGTCTCAGTACTCTACTCAAGTAGTAGTATTCTGAATTCCTATCTCAAATGTCAACTCCCTCACCATTAATTGCTTCATCTCCTTCATCTCATCTGCTTTCGATTCAACAACTTGTCGATTCCTTGGTCGCTGATAATCTCTGATCGAGTCAATTAATGCGTGTTTTCATCGATTTCGAATTGTGATTTCAGAGTTCGAGAATTGATTGGGCACAGAGTTCTGCAAATTTACTCGAAAAGGAAAGAGAAGAGAGTGGTGGTGTGGTGGGGGACAGAGAGAGGCTAGCGTCATAGCTTGTGAACAACACAAGCACGCAACACACGCAGAGAGAGAAGAGGTTGAAGAAGAAAGAGAAGGTTGGTTTTGTGTGGTTTCTCTCTTTCTCATGATTGCTTGTTTTGGCGTTTTGTTTTGTTTGTGAGTGTTTTGTTCTTTTTGCTTTTTGAATTGCGGAAAAAGGGGGAGAAGAGAATCAAGTGCATGATCTTTCTCGTGCGTGTAGCAGGATTTTGTTCGAGTTATGAGTGCCGTGGTTGGTTTGTTCTAGGATTTTGAATCCATAGGCACAATAAATGATTCCGAGTACAATATTATTATCTGGATCGGAGTCCGATTAGATTCTTATGATGATCAAATTTCTTTTGCTTGTTTCTATATTCTTAAAACTTAAATTATAGGTCTTGAGATCAGACAAATACATCATTTTAATTGACACAATTAATAAAAATTGAGTTTTCTGTAGTTCCTTTTTTTAGCGGTAGGGACTCTTCGATGGTGGGGGAGGGGATATTGAATGCACATTCCATCAGAAATGATACGGGTTGGTGAGATTGAGGCAGCCTGATTTGAGGAGGTGGAGAATATGTCAATATGATGATGAGTTTTTGGGGTGATGATGACGGTGCGGATGGACAGGGACTTGATATGCGTGAGGTAATCATGTTGTGGGCGAAAAAGGCCCTGAGGATAAGATTAGTCCAATACCAATCCTTGGGAATGAGAAATGAGAAAGGATAAGGGTCTTTAATGAGGAATAAGTCACCGATGAGATGGGTAGGATAATTCATTTTTAAAATCAATTAAGTTAAAAGGGTTAGCTTAATATTGACTCTAGTTTAACCTAGCTCAGCATCTTATTTTGTCATTATCATAGTTATAATTTGATGATGAATAGTATAAGTTTGCTATTATTTGATAATATTACTCCAACGGTGTTATGATGGTAGTATTCTCTTCGTCCTATTCAAATTGCATCATTTTTCTTTTTTGACTGTTCTGTTTAAATTCTAATCTTTCGTTATTTATTAATTATTTTCATACAAAAATATCTAACTATCTGTATTTTATATCATATCAATCCACTCATCATTATTTTTTTTTTCTTTTCCTCATTTTTTTATCTCACACTCACAAGGATAAAAGTGTCATTCTTTATTAATTCAACACATATATAAATTATCATGTTGGATCAAATCGTTATAATTTGAATGAGACGTATGTAATATAATTTAGCATTATCACAAGAAGAATGGTGATGAAAGTGACATAATTATCTTGAATTTTTATTTTTATTTTTAATGTTTTGAGTATTTATCCAAAATGTTCAGTGGAAAAATTAGTTTTGTTATTTCTTGTGTCAAATATGACATACAATTTAGCAAAGCTAAAATACAATAATGTCAAAACAATCCCATTGGAGACAATTTTTTGAGAACAATGCTAAGTATAATTAACTTAGGAAAAGTAGCATTTAACTTTCTAAATTTTTGAACTTTTATATTTTGTTCCATCAACTTTGAAAATAGATATTTAACATTCTAAGTTTTGAAAAAAAAATCTTGATTTTTGACATACGATCTACTAAAAGCATAATTTTTTTTGGCAGAAACCCTCCCTCCTCGTAAGGTCAAAGTTGAGAGGGACAAAGTGCAAAAAATCTAAAATTTAAGGGGTTAAATGTATTTTTCCCTTTAACATATAGCTACTCATTTAGCTAGTCCATTGAAGATGCTATTAGACTAAATACATCCCGACAAAGTTGATATTGACTCTTAATTACTCCCTCCGTCCCATATTATTTACAACGTCTTAGATTATCCCAAGATATATGTAATATTTTTTCACTCCACTATCTAATTTGATGTAGTATATTTTATTATCTTTTTTTACAAGTGTTATAATTAATTTCGTTATCATTAAAAAAATATATCAATTTTTTTCAAAAATTCAATATATATATATATATATAAATTATCATGTCGGGTCATTGTGTTGTATTTTTTCAAACATGTGTTTAGCAAACAACTGGGCTGGGCCTCTCTGGTCCCGTCCAGTGCCATTGTTTTGGGCTTCTGTTGGGCCCTTCACTACCTGTGGGCTGTGGGCTAGTGGCACATCTATTGGACACCTCTAAGCCCATTCACCATCTCTACACTTATAATCCCACAGCTTCCATTTAAGGGGTACGTGGATCTGAATGATATCCGAGCTTCACTTTTCCTTTTCTATGATTAGCTATAGTAGATTATAATTCACCCTATGCGCTTTGTTGTACACTCTCGTCCATCACTGGGTTTCACTAAACGACTATTTTGCACAGTACCAATAATTTCATTTTTGTTTTTATTAGCTTCTTTGGTGCTCTATCTATAATGCAAGATGCCTACTATACAATCATAACTACGAAGTTTTCTCCGTCTTAGATATGATTACCATCTGCTTTAATAGCTCACTCAGTAAGAATAACAGAGGAAATGATGGATGACCAAAACCGATATGAATTATAGGAGAAAATGCATTTTATTTGAATGCTATCAAATCTGATGACATGTATAATACTCCCTTTGTCCCATTCAAATTACAACACTTTCCTTTTTGAGATGCTCAATTCAAATTATAATTTTTTATATTTATCAATTGTTTTCATATAAAAATATCAAAATGTTTCTACTTTATATAATATCAACTCCTACCATTTTTTTTGTTATTTTTTTATCTCACATGCTTATAAAGACAAAACTGTCATTTCTTATTAATTTAACACACATAAATTATTGTGTCGGGTCGAATCGTTATAATTTGAATGAGACGGAGGGGTACCCTTGATAGATTAGAACAATACTTGTCTAGGCCATAGTTATCATATTTTTTGTGACACATGCATGAGTATGAGGAACGCTATTTGTGTTCTCTAATTGATTCCCCTAACGTATAAATACTAAACTTATGTTGTTTGTATTTACTGAACAGATGATAATCCAGAATACAACTAGTATTCTGGGTGCTATTCTCACTTATCCTTTTTCTTTTCTCCATAAGCAATTTGCCATCCCATTAGTTACGGAACACATGCTGGCCGTGGTCGTTGGGTCACTCTTTCTTCTTTTTAACTTTTGGACCAAATTGGTCATATACTTCCTTATTTTCATATTACAAATGCTTTGTATGTGACTCCATTTTCTGTAGTAGATGCTCCACCGTTATTGCTACATACTAACAGCAACACTGGTAATTTCATTTTAAGAGTGCGGAGTCCTTTCTCCACTAGTAAAGTTAGGGCCTTACTTGGAAATTGATGATGCCATGGAGCTGGGAATGTTGAAGTTAAATTAAGTCCTGGTAGTAGCAACAGGGTTTACCTCATACTGTCATACTGTCATACATCAATACATGGCATCATTCTCACTCATGACCCCTACCCAAATCATGACCAGAAAAACAGTTGAGAGGTCACACCAGCAGATCCCAAAAGGATCCTTCAGCGTTTTTGTCTCTCTGCGTCCTTGTTTCTCTCGAATGAAGAACCCAAACCCAAACCCAAGATAGTGAGGTGATGAAAGGTAGAGGTGCAGAGGAATAATAGGGACAAATACCACTCCACAATAAAAGCTTTAAAGCACTTAGGAAGGGTTTTGGTTGCGAAATTTAACTTGAGAAAATCGTCTTTCTGCACTCGGTTTCCATCTGGGGTTGTAATATGAGTCACATTCCCCCGACGAATGGGAGGGGGAAGAGGTCGAGGAGGGTGGGGATGAGCGAGGGCGGCGGCTGTGTTGTAGGGTTTAGGCCATGGTAATAAAGCCAAGGGGGGAAGGGGGGCTAACAGCCTAAAGAGTAATGGCCAGGCTAATTACTCAAGAGACGCAGATGGGTTGGAAAGATTATTACACATCATGCCACCATCATCGGCCACATGATTCCTGCAAAGAGAGAAAAGATGCATTATTAAGTTGGTATGCTTTTCTCTTTATTTTTCTGGATACAGCTGACATCTGCAGCCACCATAGCTTTGTAGCAGATGCATTGTGTCTGGTTATTAGAGGACAAAGCTACACTGTGTACTTTCAAAAGACGAAGAAAAGAAAAGGATAGAAAGAAATTTGACCCAAAACGTTTTTCTTTTTCATTTACTATTATCTTCTTTCTCTTTCTTTCTCAGTTGTTGCTGGAATAGCATTTAATCTCACTACACTCTGCAGTCTCAGCTTATTTTTTGGAGCACTGCATATTCTCCCCTATTTGCTGTATTGTCTGCTTCTGTTATGTCACATTAGTGTATAGATAAGCTTTGGGATGTGTTAAAGCAAGGTTTCTCCTTTATGTTGCTGGAAAAGGTGTTCCTGCAAGCATACAAAGCAGCTGGCTTTCTGCAAAAAATGCAAAAACTTGCAAGTCCAAACACTCCTCCCGTGCCCACTTCATGGACCACCTTGCTTTTCATTTTGATTTAAATTTCAAGGTTTGTTCTTGGTTTTGAGAATGATGATAATAATCCCTATAAAGTCACATCTCAATCACTCTTTTTCATTTTTTCTTGGATTTTCTATCATGGGTATCCGATTTGGATCCAAGGAAGAAGATTTGGGCTAACAGTGATTGCTTAGAAGTGAGTAAAAATATACAGTTCTGTATGTTTTGAGGCCATTGTCTTTGTCTTGGGTTTTGTCTTTTTTATTGTTTTTTCAGTTCTTCATATGTTTGTCGTTGGTTCAGTCATCTGTCTTTCTCTTTGATGGGATCCTTTGTATTTCATATCATACACAGTTCATTTATAATAACCTGTGAAGGACTGGTTGCTGTTTGGATCTTTTCTGTCTCCTCCCCTTTGTTGTTTTCAAGCTACCAAATCGCATTTTCCTTGTGCTGCAAATTGATCATTCATTGGGGAGGTACAAACCTTATTGCTCTCCTAGGTGTGCTTAAGTTCTTGATTTAGAGAATTTCGTTTAGGCACACTTGGTTAGCCAGTTATGCCAGTTATGCAATTCTAATGTGAATAACTCTTTTTCCGCCACGATAATTATATGCCTTCTGTGTCGAGTTAGTTCCTGTATGGAGTTGATGAATTGGGTTTTACATTTGATTACCCATTGATGGTCTCTTTTCTATGTGCGGTCTGCTTACAATTAGAAGGGTGCAGTCTATATCCCTGCAGTCTTTGCCCTGTGGATATCTTTGTATATTCCCTGTGTTTGCATGTGGTTGTCTAACATGGTTAAAAAAATTCACCTCATGAGAATTTTTCTACTGTTTCTCTTTATCCTTTTCCACTTCACCTTTTGCTCCCCACGCTCATGCTATATAACCTTGGCCACACCGGATGAAAGTTTCATATATTCATGGTTCCCACTTTTCTTTGGTTTGAACATCACCCTTTATGGACTCATAGCTGTCTCCCAATTTGAAGTTTAGAGCTGGGTTTCACCTTTTTTGCCTCTCAATGTCGTTTTGCATCCCCTTCTAAATGCCATATGCTGTAGCTCTTATCACGTGAACAGTGTGTCTCCTAGCTAAAAGCTCTATCCATTTCTTATTAACTTACCTCTTGGGCAGGGAAGCGTTGCTCAGTTGACCTATTAAGCTAAATAGTGCCTACATACTATAGAATTTTATCGTTATACGACTTGATATTACTTCTGAAGTAAGGGTTTCGTAGAGTTTGCTGTATCCTTTGCATTTTTCCCTAATCTGAAAAAGGTGATTGAAGAGAGCTCTCTGTAGAGATTTCTTTTGAATTCCTTGGTTGGACTTTGATTTCTCAGAGGCTCTTTGTATGTAACAGAAATGCCACACAGACACAAGAGAGCCTCTGAGCAGAAGCATAGAATTTCCAAGAAACCTGTTCAAAGAATGGATGATGCGTGGAATACCGTTGTTAGGAATAAGGGAAGGAGAAGAGGGAAAGGTGTTGCGACGGAAGAGTTGGAGGTTTCAAAAGATGATTTGCATGCGCAGCATCCTTCCTCAAGTGCAAGCATTCAGTTCCCGCAACGCCCAGGTTATGGGCAAACAGGCACGAAATGCATAGTCAAGGCTAATCATTTCCTAGCTCAAATATCTAAGTCAGAGTTGTGCCATTACGATGTAAGTTCTTCATTGCTCTTCTTTGCCCCTGATTTAATTGGAATAGGTGAACTATGTTTATGATACTGATATATTTATCCGAGTATTCACTAATGATTTCAGGTTAATGTAACCCCAGAAGTTATTTCCACTAAGCTGAACAGGGCTATAATGGCACAGTTGATAAGAGTCTACAGAGAAACAGACTTGGGGTCACGGCTCCCGGTCTATGATGGAAAAAGAAATCTCTACACTGCTGGTTTGCTTCCCTTTACATCCAGAGAGTTCGCAGTGACTGTGTTCCATGAACAAGAAGGACTTGATACGGCAAGGTACAAAAGTTTTTCCATCAATTGCCTGTGTAATACATTGGCTTCAATCAGCTGGCTGCTTTAATCGAGCCTAAATATGTACGTTTTAATTATAAACATTTTAATTGTAAACATTTTAATCACAAGTAATTTCTATCTCAGGGAACTTCACTTCAAAGTGACTGTCAAATTTGTTGGTCTAATCAATATGCAACAATTAAATGAGCTTCTTTCCGGGAAGCAAGTTGGCACTCCACATGAAGTGCTCACGGTCATCGACATTGTGTTGAAGGAAGTTGCAGCAAGAAGGTGTGTATACTGTGCCATCCTCTTGGTATTATTTGTTGGGCATATGCCACTTTGATCCTGGCTCTCTAAGTTAGTGTAATGTGCCGAACTGCAGGTATATGGCATTTGGAAGGTTGTTTTACAATCCCAACGTTCAAAGGAATCAGCGGCTTGGTGGTGGTTTGCATGCATGGCGTGGTTTCTACCAGAGTGTTAGACCCACTCAGATGGGATTATCCCTGAATATTGGTAAGTGATCCTTTCATTTTTTATTTCTTCCATTAAACTTGTTTTGGTTGTTGCCTTGATGATTGTTAAGCTTATTGTAGTTATTGTTTATCTCGAATAGATATGGCTTCAAGTGCTTTCATTGAACCACTACCAGTCATTGAGTTTGTAGCACAATTTTTGGGAAAGGATGTTCGAACACGGCCAATATCAGATGCCGATTGTGTCAAGGTATGCTGTTGATGTGTCTGAATTGCCTTTCTTTTTGTTATTATAAATCAGCCAAAAATTTGCCTTTCTTCATAATGTGATCTAGAACATTGCGTCCGGTCTTCTAGCTGTGTGATGAATTTGTGTTCTGTGAATCATCTAGGGTGTTTCAAATCCTGTGAACTTTAGTTTTTAAAAACTGGAGTCTACGTAAATGCAAATCTTGTTCCCTAGCATTATGTGCAAGAAGGGATTTAGTGAGTGAATAATTAGCCTCTTAACGGGTTTGTCTAACCTAAACAGGTTAAGAAAGCTCTTAGGGGTGTCAAAGTGGAAGTCACACATAGGGGAAACACACGAAGGAAGTATCGGATATCAGGATTGTCATCTCAGCCAACAAGGGAGCTTATGTAAGTTCACGGCTTCCTGTAATGCTTTTGTAATTGTTGTATTATTTGTTTTCTCGTGACTTACGTGCATTCCATTGACAGTTTCCCTGTCGATGAGCAAATGAACATGAAATCAGTGATCGATTACTTTCTAGAGATGTATGGATTTACTATTCGGCATTCTCATCTTCCTTGCCTCCTTGTTGGAAATCAGAAGAAAGTGAATTATCTGCCCATGGAGGTATGCTATTCATTGTCCGCAGCTTTAGCTATTCGTTTTATAGACAGTGTAAGCTTTTTAGTATCAAGGAGTCGCCAAATGACGTAAAGAGTATGTTAGTTCCTGTAAACATGAATAATGGGAACATGTAGTTATTGAGATAGGAGCGGGATCCACCCTTAGTTGTGGGAAAAAAAGGTAAACAAATTAGCCATTTGGTTCTAATTTCGAAAGCTTCTTCTCTTATACTGCTGGACATTCAATTCAGGCTTGTAAAATTGTTGAAGGCCAAAGATGTACTCGAAGATTGGATGAAAAACAGATAACATCATTGTTAAGGGTTACATGCAAGCGACCATCTCAACAAGAAGTGGAAATTTTGCAGGTTAGCCAAGTCATGTCTATTCAGAGTAGGTTTGTAAACAGTTTAGAAAAAGTTCCGCCAGGGCTTCACTAGGGTTCCAACAATGATTTTCCACTTCTTGATGAGCTATAGAACATAACTCAAGAGCAGCAGTTCACATGTTGCTTTGAGAAACATATAAATGAGTCTTCTGACTCCTGCTACTTGTGCTTCTCAGACAGTGCGCCAGAATGCATATGATCAAGATCCCCTTGTTAAGGAGTTTGGTATCACCATAGATGATAAGCTCGCCACAGTAGAAGCTCGTATTCTTCCTTCTCCTTGGGTAATGTCCTGCCCTTCTTTGTATCGTCTGAAAATTTGACCAGCGTCAACAAATTTATTAAATTTCTCTGCTCTTTGTGACAGCTCAAGTACCATGATACAGGAAAAGTAAAACAGCACTTGCCTCAGCTGGGCCAATGGAATATGATAAACAAGGTATGTGTATTTGTGAGTATTGGTTGTCTTGTTTAAGCCATCGTTTACTTGGAACAAGAATTGATTAATTGTTGTGTTGTAGAAAGTAATCAATGGAGGCATTGTAAATCATTGGGCTTGCATCAACTTCTCAAGGCATGTGCAAGATACCACTGCTCGTGCATTTTGCCGCCAGTTGGTTCAGATGTGCCTACTCTCCGGCATGGTAAATTTTTCTACAAATTATAAGTGGATAACAATTTGTTACATGTTTCTGGTTCCATTTAGCATTTCAGTCCAGAGTTGCAATTTTAGTCGGTGGACTTTCTGATATTGGTCTTGGATAACAGGAGTTCAACCCTGAACCTGTAATCCCTGTCCACACGGCACGGCCAGAACATGTAAAGAAGGCCATAAAGCATGTCTATAATAGCGCAGCTGCTAAGCTTGAAGGTGGAGAACTGGAGTTGCTCATTGCCATTCTTCCCGACAGCAACGGCACTCTGTATGGTAATGCTTTCTTCTTTGACCTTAGGGCTTTTTTTAATTCCTGTCAACAGAATGAACTCAGATGAGGCTGTTAAATATGTTAGGCCGTGTTTTAGTCATGATGGAGTTCTGATGACCACTATTTGTTCAAGTCATGCGATATGTTTCCTACTCTGCATGATAGGTCGGGTGTTCAGTGTTCTGAAAATGCTTCTATTTTGTCTAGGTGACTTGAAACGAATTTGTGAGACAGATCTTGGGTTGATTTCACAGTGCTGCCTCACCAAATATGTTTTGAA
>JAOVYX010003643.1:0-10851 GCA_035668315.1 Drosera spatulata
TTATTATTATTATTAAAAAACTGTTTTGTTTTATCTTATAATAAAACAAAAATAAAAAATAAGAGATAAAAATTACATCAAACAGATTCTAATTAGTTAAGAATTGTGATAGTCGTTTTTGTTATCGATAAATAACGAGTTAGACATTTGATCAAATATGTTTCAAACAATTTGGTTTAGGAGTAAGTCATATGAAACTGTTTTCACCTACTGCACAAAAATTGCTTACAATTGTTATGAGCCACGTGTCAAACCAGTCTTTCAATTTTAACTTTAAAACTTGATCAAACAAACCTAAAGTATATTAATTCAAGGGATGCCTTCTTTCGCATGCTAAAATAGTGGAAACATTGGATCGTAGCAGTGATTGCAAATACTTGGTAGCTTAAAGGTTGTCCTGGTGTTTTTGCCCCAGTGCTTGCATTCATGTATTGTCCATATAAGTACTGTATTACACTTCTGATAGCCCATGTGCAAATTTTTGCTTAACTGAACTTGTTTATCATACAAACAGTTTCTTTGAGGCCCTGGAGGCTTAATTGGTTGATTTGACATCCCTGTATAGAACTAGTCTCATAAGAACAGATGCCGTATTGGGAAACTTCCTACCAATAAGGCGACAATCCAAAATGTAGCCAGCTCTAGAGAAAACTGTTTTGGTTCTTTGATATATAGGTTCAGGAACCTTTTCCTGTTTCGTTGTAATCATCTTTCTAGTTTTGTGCTTGCTGGTGGCGCCTTGTTCTTGTCCATGAATGCTACTAGCTGAATTATGCCTCAACCAAGCTGTGAATCTCCGTCTGAACTGGCCATTTGTAGACAGCTGCCTTCGTCAAATTATTAGAAACTTGGAACGTATTACTCAATGCTTTGTAGAGCAATAAGATGACGTAGAAATCAGCAGAGCACTGTTTGCCCTTTGCTCAAGAGTCCTTCAGGTGCCCAATAAAGTGATTGTAAACTGTATTAAACGGATAAGCACGCTAAGGTGGTTTAGCAATTCCTGCTTATGTGACCGTTCTTAATCGTATTTCGAAGTGGACTTTCTTGTTATGATGTCGACGTTCTTTGGACATGGCACTCCTTAATTTGAAAGGAGTAAGACAATGTAAAGGTGGGATAATTTGGTTTCAACCCATCGGTTTTGGACCATCTGTAGGCTGTAGCACCCTCACCCTGTGTCTTTTGAAGCAGGAAATGCTATGGCACCTTGTGTCGAGACTAGGCGGGAAAGTTAAAGCTAGAGCTGAGTACCACAACAATTAATTCACTCATGTATGAAATTCAACTTCTAAGTTCCAGCTTAACCACGACAGTTCTTGTTTCCCTATTCCCTTGTCTTTTCGCATAGTTTCGCCAATACATTCGTGGAATTTCACTTAGTCAAAGTTGTTCAAAAAACAAGTTAAACAAAAAGAAGAAAAAGAAGATTTGAGCGAAGAAAACACGTCAACTGCACCATCTGGAACACACCGTGCTGTACAAAAGACTGGACAATAAGCTTTCCAATGGAAACTTGGATCAAAATATAGCAAAGAAAGCACCACTTCCCTATATGAAACCCTATACTGCAAACTCATCTTCTTATTCTTGACCGAAGAAACATAAGAAAAAGTCACTCGATCCTTTTATGAAAACGATAGTTTAACAATCACCTTCGATTTATACCATTGTTTATTATCATATTGACTACAAACACATGAAAAAATAGAAACTATAAACTCCTCATCAAAAACATTACCTATTTTCTTTTGTATACAATGATTTTGAAACTCTTTCTTTTTGTTGTCGATCTATCATATATTTTTTGTTGGACGATTATCCAAAAACAATATCGATCACAAACAATCGCTACTTACCATCATCACCATACAATCATTACGGAACTCTTCTTCTTTTTCGTCGATCATGTCCCCACTAGTGACGAGTCGACAACTATCCAAAATCAACCGAAGCAATCACAAACAAGCGCCCCTCTGCCGTTGATCATTAGATGTACAGCTTCAATTTCCAAATCTTGATCCTCCACTTTCCGTCACACTTCCCGCCATCACTAACCACAACATCAAACCCCAACGTCCCAATTTTCAAAGCCCTAATCTCACCACACGAAACCCTAATCCCAAATCTCACCGTCCTCAAATCCCCAATCTGCACCCTCACCTTCGTCCTCATCACAACCCTCAAATCCAACCCTAACCCATCTCCGATCTCGCCCTTCAATTGCTGAATCTCATCTCCGGTGATCGTCGCCCCATCGCTCCCCACCACGGCCACCAATTCCGTCGTGTTCCTGGTGCCCTGATGATAGGAGTGGAAGTTTCCGTCCCCTATGTCGATTTGGCCCGAATAGATGGAAACGCGAGTTGGGTCGTAATAAAATTGGATCTTTTTATTTGGGTTTCGAGCGGAGACGTTGAGGTTGAGGGATGTGGAGAATTGGGCGTTTAGGTTGAATCGGGTGATGGCGAGGTTGGTGACGGTGAAGGTGGGGAATTCGGGTTGGTAGACGAAGTAGAGGACGAGGGCGGTGATGGCGATGAGGATCAGGAACGTGAAGACGAAGAGGATTGTGCCTAGGAGACAGGAACAGCATCGCCCTAACCGGCTGCGGTGGTGGCGCCTTGGGGCTTGATATGATTGTCGGGGTTCAGGGTGGTTGAATGGCCCGTTTGGGATGTATTGTGGTGTTCTATTGGTTTGATATGTTGGAGGATTGGGGGCATTAAGGGTTGTCCTGGTGGTAATCGTGGTGACTGGGGTGTTTGCGGGGGTTCTCGGGGCTGTTGGAGTGTTTGTGGGTGGTGGAGGTGTAGGTTGAATTCTATCAGAAGAAGTTCGATTAGTTGAACTTAGGGCAGTGGCGTTTTCAGGAGGGGCTGTCGGGGTCGTGGAACTTGGAGGAGGGGCGGTGGTGGTCGTGGTCAAAGGGGTGGTCTCGGAGGGTGGTTTAGGTGTTGGACGAGCTTGATCGGAGTCCATATGGTTATAGTATGTGAGAAATTCGGTTTGTGAAGAGAGGCAAGCAAAGGGGTGATTTGAAGATTGGTGATGGATTGAGGTATGTGAGGAATTCAGGGGTTGATTTACAAGAAAACTCTTACATTGAAGTTATATTATGTGGTAATAATATTTTTGGAAATGTGATGAAGTAGAGTAGAGTGGGCACAATGAGGAAAGTAGAAAACTTGGAAGGGCAAAGGTTGGTGCTAGGGAACTCTAAACAGGGTAAGATGTATGCCTACGACTCTGAATAGGAGTCAAAGACTTGAAAGGAAAAGAAACTTTGTGACAATAAATGATTTTATGATTGACAAACAATGAGTTCGATCATATAATTTTACATGTATAGTATAGCTATATGTTCAGACGCTGATGTGGCCGTTAATGTGAAAATGTGCATTTAGATCGGTTTTTCAGGAGAAGTGGACCATATTAGTAGTCTAAGAAAGCTTATCACATTGATATCTAAGATGGCATGTAAGGTAAATTCAGGATACTGGCTTGCAATGCGCATGGTTTTTACACATTACAAGTCTACGGGATAGCTAGTTGTATATATGCTACCACATCAGGCGAAGGTAGACCTATAGCACAGTAATGTATATACCCTTCGATGTATAGAATTGTTCGAGGCATTTGCACGAGAAGTTGTGACTTGTGAGGTAGGCATGCCATTGCGTTACCTCTTTTAATCTAGAGACGTGGCAATGTGATTTGAATAGGCTATCAAGGCGATAGCTGATAATAGGACAATAACTTGTATTTCTTCCTATATAACCTGCCCTACACTTCATAGGATGCTTATTTTTTCTTTTCTTAGCTTGATTAACATTATTTCTTCTTTATTTCTTTTTTTAGTGGTGGTTGCAATGTCAGCTCATGTTTCTGAACATAGGTAACCTGTTGTAGAGGTGAAATCCAGTGTATACTGATGCAGCTGAGAGAGACTTCAGGTTGGAGATGGAGAAACCATCGACCATTTGTCGTTGATGCTAGTTCATCCGGTGGCATGTAAGCTCTAGCGTTTCAATGAACTATGTTGAACCTGGATAGTTACATTATTGTTATATTTCACATTATGTACGTAGAAGCAAATAATGACGACTACATAGATCTATATTAAATTACAATGAAAATCCAAAATATTTAAGAGCTTTATGCTGTGATGATGTAGAACTTTTTAAAAAGGTTTTTTTGATTAGTTTTGGAAAGCTATTCTTTTCTTATGATATTGGAATAATAAAATAAACGTGATAATAAAACAACTTATATGATATAATAAGGGGTCATTCAAAATTTATTACATTAGTTATGAAACCCTAACTATGGAGTGATGTAGTTAACATATACATCACATTGGTACATAACTTGAACATGAAAACACCAAATATAACGCAACAATCACATTTAGAATACAATCAAGTTGGTAGACTATAAAACCTTTCGTCGTCCGAAACTCAGAAATAAGCATTAAATCCTATTCATTGTTAATAGGAGCCCAAAAGTTATTCAGTCTAGCATCAATCACTTCAGATTCTATCATTGTGCATAAAAATTAAAACAGAATCCGGTCTTTAATGTGTCGTAGGATTGAGTTCTATCCTTAACATGTGTGACGATATCCACAATTTGCAGGCAAAATATAAATGGGATCCAGAGAATGCGCAAGCTGTCTTTAACGAATTTAAGCATAAGTGCATGAAGCGTTTTAACGGACACTGCAAACAAGGCACCAAAGCGTCCAACGGATAAGCTGCTGAAATGGTTATCACCTGAAGTACATTCTAATTTTCCTAAAGCCCATGCGGATCCCTGGTTTGAGAAAAGTTTCATAGCCGATAAAGCAAACAGGAGAAAGTTGGGAGAAGGAGTCGGAACTCATTATCAAGGTTCCATGTCTATTGCGGAATTTGTAAAAAAAAAAATGATGATTTAGTTCGTTTTTACAATTATTTAAGCTTAACAGTCGAATTATATATTGCCTAGGCGCAACTTTCTAGATAATAACTCCACTGGTATAGTACTAGCTTGAGCTCACAAGTCCATGCATCTCGTCTCCAAGAATCCCTAGGCATAGCATTCGGAGCATAATTCAATCTCAACCAAATAAGTGAAGAGGTGTAAGACATAGAACAGTATCCTTAAGAACATTATCAAGATATTCTTCATCTTTTCAATCATGGCTGATCTAATCTACTTACCTGTTCATTCATTTATTTTTTTAATTAGACGGAAGAGTTGGGTCGTGTTCCCACCTTATCAGAGATCTACTTACGATCTCGGTCCAAGAAGAAATCGAAGGATTCAAACGAAGTCTTGTTTATTGATGATCGATGTTCTCAAGCATGGGTATATTTTCTATACTTTTTCTTAATGTCTCTCTGTCATTGTGATTGGTTTATAGGACGTTATCTTGTTTTTTTATTTCTTTTATCAAATAGTTCGAAAGATAACTCCGCGAAGGACTTAATGGATTTTTGGTTTTCGTATGCCTTGGTTATTTTTGGTTTATGTTCAAGCTACTACTCGCAGATTGATTCATGCAGCCGAAAAATTCATAGAAACATAAACATGGGTTACTAATTGATGTGAACGTTAATGGCCCTTTAGAAATTGTATTTTACATAACGAACATATGATGCTTCTCAAACGATGTGTTCCTTGTTGACAACCTTATTGTTTCCGGTTGTAGTCTACTCAAGTTGAAGTGATTGCTTTTTGTATTTATTTTGATGGTATACCACTCTATTCTTCTGTGTGAAAGACGTGAGGTGTTTCATGATCGATCAAATCGTAATTTCGTGGTACAGTCAATTGTTACAACTAGTGAATTAGAGTATCAGCCTGCATGCATTCTTATTTTATTGTCATTCGATCAAAGTTCAGTGCTCTTTTTCATAATATATCGCTTGAACAGTGATGCTAACATTGTTGAAAACATTGTAAGACAAGTTTTAAGAGTTGAAAACATTGCAAGAGGAGATTGAGGGATCACAAGACAGTGAACATAGTCCCGTCTCGGAATCAGAGTTGTTCCTCGAAGCTACTGGGAGCTTTTTGTCTTGCGAGACAGTGTTAGGACTAGGTTTTGCAACCCAATTGTTTTATGAGAAATCAACCAGAGCCAGCAACAGTTCGGATGGACTAGGGAGTCAAGAGCTATCACAGATTTGAAAGAGTAAATTAAGATACAAACACGATTATTGGAGGAAGTAAACAGAAGGATGGAAGAAGATCGACTTGCACATGCAAAGGAATTAAAGGAGACAAAGAAAGAAATGAAAAAAAAAGTTGGAAGGAAACACGAGGGAGATGGATGAATTGAAAAAGATGATATGAAAAATGTTTGTCAACTTATCTCCTAGTATGAGTTTTAATTCGTTTACAGGGTAAAAAACGCAGCCTACTTCACCAACTAGGCCTTGCCGTTGATCTGATCTTTGCTGGAAGTTTGTATTAGCCTCTCGCTTTTGTTGTGTGTACGTTACAATGTCGACAATTTAGTTATGGTTTGGATTGAAGACATTATAAGTGTTTGTATGTTTGGATATTTTTGTCTTTAATGAAATTGTGTTAGATTTCAGGATTTGTATTATGGTGTCTAGATGTTTCACAGCAATGTTTGGAATTTCTTGTTAATGTTGGTAAGAGCAGGGTATTTCAGAAAATTGATTGTTCGTTGAATTGAGAAACAAAATTGACGACTACAAACAAATGTAGTGGTCAAATTTAGAGATCAAAAATTAAAATTAGTCACAAAAATAGAGATCAAATTAACAAATTAATCGCTAAAATTACCATCAAAATATCAATATAGTCGTCAAATTTACGACTAAATGTCGTAAAACTCTAGAGGCTTTTATTATCACAAAACGGCGACCAACGGAGAGAATCGGTCGCTCGAATGGGCGACTAAATATTTTTTTGATCGCTAAAGTCGCGAGTACATTAGCATTTTAGTCGTCACTTTTTAAAGACCAAAATATGTGTTTGGTCTCTAACTTTTGCGACGAAATAGTCAAATTAATCGCTAGATAGAATTGCCACTAAAACATTTTTAATCGTTAATTTTGCGATTAAAAATATAAATTGGTCGTCAATTTCAGTTAACGAGAAAGTTTTTTACGAGGCTGTTTTTAGTCGCTGTATAGTCTTCCGTACCCTTTTGCAACCAATTTTTCTTGTTTAGCGATCAACTTTTTAGTCATCTGAACTCTATTTTTTTTTTTTTTGTAGTGCAATACAATGAAACCGATTCAAAAACTAAATTTCGAAATCTTCACCGGTTATGTAACTGCATTAAGAGAGTTGCACTACGATTAAAAAATGAGGAAAAAATGGAGTTGTAGATGATTTGGTAGTTGAAAGGTTTGGATATTTTGTATGGGATGTGACTAAATGGATGTAAAAAATTTATTTTTTTATAAATAAATGTATTAAATATATGATCAATCAAATTTGATATTAAAGAAAATCAAATTTTGATATCAAGAAATCCTAACCTAACTTTATATATTTATAATTGATTCGATCACTGGTTGTTGTTCACTTGTTCTGACTTCTTAGGTTGTTATATTTGATAAAGCTCGTGATTTCGCAACAGGATTCGTTGAACTATTTCCTGACCTTTCAATTCAACTTCTGTTAGCTTCATTTCCAGGCTGTTCCTTTACGGTGAAACAAAGGATAGCAGGAGATGAATGGATCATAGGAGGCAACTTAGGTAACCTCAACGTGACGGTGCAGCTCGAAGTAAACCTTAAGAACAATAGCAATTAGCGTCAATCCATGGCCTCTCTTGTTTGCGATATTACCCAAAATTTCAAAACAAAAAGTCATACTATCAAACAGTATCTTAGACAAGCGAACTAGGCAACTCTTGCCTCCACTGCTTAGACTCCTATACTGCTCAACTTGAAGAAGATATTATGAGGCCCATAGTTGTCTGTGTGTCCTTTCTGTCTCAGGCCCAATTCAGCTGTTGGGCCGTACCTGGAGAGTTGAGCCCAATTCAGAGCTCCATCTGGTTAAGTTCACAGTACTATGAAATTATCAATTTCCACGTAGGCTAATCTTTGAGCACAAATGCTTGGATTTGTGCAAGTGTAAGGGAACTGGTCAATTTAAGCGGCTTTAAATTGAGATCATCATCTCCTATTAATCAGGTAGGAGCTTCCATCTTAATTTCATCACATGTTTCAACGGTTCAGGATTGATTTATTTGTAAGTATTATTATTGGACAATAATGAATAATTAATTATTTATAAAATCAAAGTTGCATAAATTTTTATATTTCAAGAGCGGTCAACAATGATATGAAATCAATATTAAGGAATGTTTTGAATTAAAATTAATTACTTATATTTATTTTTTAAAACAAGCAAATCTTTTTAACTATCAATAAAACATATCTCGATAAGGATTTTCCAAGGCATGATCAGATAGTATCTGTACATGGAAAAATATATTGGAAAATTTTAAAAAACGATTGTGTTGCAATAAAATCAATAATTAAGAAATTTCTGGTTTTTAGTTCATCTTATAAACACCAAAGCATTAATCCATATTCTGATGTACTGTCTAGCTTATTTTTACCTAATATCATATTGAGAGTTAGATTTGGTTAAATATATTTCCAATGTTACCCGGAACATCTGTAATTTTTATAAGGGTGAATTGTTCAAAAATTCATAATAGAATTTTTTTTACGTTTCGATCCCCATTTTAATTTTTACAATTCATATACACAAAATTAAAATGCATATGAGTATTATATATGGTTCATAGAACCTTTGTTTATGATTCACAAATCAAAATAAAGAGCAAAACGTAAATGAAAATTCCATTATAGATTTTTGCCTAATTTATCTTTTTCAAACTCTATTTATGGTAAGAATATGTGAATCATTATTGTCGTATTTTCAAAAATCCTTGGTTTTGATCTTGCCGCTTTGAGTAAATGACATATAGACAATGCAAATTGCTATTCATCCCCTTAACTCACACCCCCACATAGAAACATAGAAAAGATCAAATTATCCCTTCTACATTCACCCTTCAAGCTTAAGTCTGTCCATGTGTTGTCTTATGTTGTCCTCTTTATTGCCCCCAAGAAAACTCCAAGATTAAAAAAAACAAAACAAAATCGTAAAACTGGGACAACAGAATACTGTCATGGCGGCAGATCCTCCATCTTTGGAGGGCATGATTAGCAGTCCCCGTAGGCAATAGAGTAGGATTGCGATATATATTACAAGCAAGTGCAATGGACTAACTAAAAGCCTAAGCATAATCGAAATATAGTATAAGATGCAAAATGTTCCACTTCAATGCTCACAAGTTTTCGTGATAAATTTTACATTTTGTTAAATTACATGTTATATTTAACAATCAAAATAATTTTATTATTATTTTTTGTTGTTCATTAGTTTTGTTGAAAATCTCCCTACAATAAATCTAAATAATATCAAACAATGATGCGATTTCATCATTACGATTGATTTGTATCTTGTTAAATTATATAACATTCCTATGTTTTAACAAATTAGTATTATTTATTGATCAAATATAGATTTGTTTTTATCAAAATAACATATAACTGTAATCGGCCAAACAAATTGACTCGTGGATTGCCTATTCACTCATTTGTCATCATTATAATTACTTGACTTCATTGTCCGTTTGATTTCATAAACTCTGTACCTAAGCTCTCATGGCATAGGATTAGCAACTTATTTCTCCAAACACCGACTTCTGAAAAATGTTGTCGGAGCATTGTTACATAATAGTTATGTCACATAATCACGAAACTTTGTTCACCTTAATCCCCTACCGTAGAAACTATGTCACATAAGCCATTATATAAGTATCATGATCACTTTGGCCATAAAAAAAACACACCGAAAACATTAATCAAGACAGGATTAGATGGAAAATCAGTTTGGTTGTAAACTTTCCTTAATAAAACTTAAAAGATGAGAATGTTATTATCTCGAGAAAGATCCATTCAGCATCAAACTCTTCTTCTAACATTTGATCAGAAATTCGACCATTCTTGAAGATAAAAAACCCTACACTTGATAAGTTTGTCTAGATTGTTGCGTTTGTTTTGAAGGTGAGAAAACCTGCACTCACTCCTCTTCCTCAGCACCAGTGCCCAGAACTATCCAAATCCCTACACAGCAAAAACTTACTCTGTTTTTAACAATCCCTCAAACAAGTTAACCATCCCGATCTCATACTCAAACCCTTTACACCAAAATTGACAGCTGAAGCTCCATTTTTTTACAGCAATTGGGTGTTTACCTACCCACATAGGTGAGCCCCCTCCTCTCTTCTTCTCTTTTTTCCTTGTCCTCTCTTGATGGGTTTCCTAAGATACCACTCTTCCTCCTTTTTGCTTCATAATTTGTAGCCACATTGATGAAAACTCAAACCCCGGATGCAAGTTTTCTTCTGGGTTATGTGCAACGAGTGATCTTTGAGTGTTTGAGAACAGTTATTGATTGTGAGGGGAAATATGATGATTTGGGTGGGCTATGTGCTGCTGATGGTGGTGGTGTTTGTGATCAGTGTTCATGGATCTGGAGGTGATTGTTATAGTTTTCTAGTGTTTCCCAGGTTGTTACATGTGGTCGATTTTGGGTATTTTGGTGTTCTTTTATGTGGGTTTTGACTGATTTGAATATTTTATAGGGGGATTGTGATGGTTGATTTAGTTGGATTTCTGTTGGTTCGGGTGTGGTTTGAATGTGTGTGTAGTTGAGAATATGTTTCAGTGAACTCTATGTTTTGAATGGTATTGTGCCCTTGATCTGGAATCCATGGAGTTCAATATTGATCTTGTA
>JAOVYX010003644.1:0-10849 GCA_035668315.1 Drosera spatulata
AAGTGATGGGCTACCGAAAAGGAAGGTGCACCTTATTGGTATAGGTAGTACTATCAAACCATTTAAGCATTTTCTTGAAGTATTACACATCCCATTAAAGAGCAGCTCGGAATAGAATCGATCCCAGAAGCATATGTGAATATAATTTGACAGTGAGCAAGAGAGCTTCCACTTGATATATGGGATAATGTATGCTATCATCGATCCCCTTAAGTGCTCGAACCGTCGTTCTAATCTTATGGAGATGCACCTCAATATGTACTCTAGATCTCTTGTAATGAATCATCCTAGAAACATGCTTCGGAGTGAATTCCTGGCTCCTAGTCTTAACCATCCTGAACATAAAATAAACTTATCTTAATAACATGCCCAAAAATATGGAATAACACTAAAACCAAGCACAAGCATAAGAAAGCTTAAATATTTCATTTAGTCCCCAAAATACACATAAGATATTTACTTAAACCTAAGTGATTTCGTTCAATCCTTAACCTAAACCTTGCTCTGATACCAATCTATAACGCCCCAATTTTCCATAACATTTTAGTACATAATAATACAAATAGCGTCACTGCCACTGAGTCCCAACACTCCAATTAGACAAAAATTACTTAACCGATTTAGGTACAGAAATAAATAAAATCCACTTAAACATAACCAATAATATTATCAAATACAGCGAAAACTTTCCATTTATTACATATTTTACTTAGTTCATAAACCATAATACAGTAAATGTATATTAGCACCAAAAAAGTTCATAAACCTATATCATACATGCCGGTCGCCTCTACTCTTGGAAACACAGAGAAGAGAAAAACACAAAAAAATAATAACCGTGAGCCATATAAGCTTAATAAAGTTTCGGTCCCTTTATCAGGGTTTACACAAGAGAAGAAGAAAAGAAAAGAAAAGAGAAACGATCACTTAGGTCCTTTGTTCCAACACTCTGGAACTTATCGTACCAATCCGACATTCATTATTATCATTTCAAAAACACAGTAAAAACAGACAATAGATATCCTCAGTGTTATAATTGTGCCCTTGACGAGATTTATTCGATATCAATTTATCAAACTTTATTCAACTTTAGTTAAATGGACATACGCGAAAGGGGATCAGCCAAATCAGAGCCCAGGGTCTCTTTCAGTGAGTTTCCCTCGTACAAAAACGACCTCCCAAGGTCAATGAAAGAATGTCACCATTAAGTTAGTGTATACCACATACCATGGAGTTATCTCACCAAGTATGGATTTACACTCATTTTATTCACTCATCCTTTTTATACAAGTAATCAAGACATAACATAAACATGCACATCATCTTATCACGACAAACAGCAGTTGCAGACAGTATTTTACGTCAGCCCCATTTAGTGATTACGTCCAAAGATTTCAATGTATATTATTATACTCACGGTATAATAATATGCATCGTCACACACAATGAATCTAAATTTACCTTCTTAGTTAAACTTCCCACACACACGCTTGCCCTTTATGTCTCAACGAGCGGTGTCTGCAGGTCCTATAACATGATAGGATTCATATATTAATATATTTTATTGTTTGTAAAAGCCTTTGATACATATTTTGATTGTCCATGATGATGATTTTATATATTAAATATCATTAGAGATATTTGTGAATATTTTGAGGTATTTTGGGATCAAAACAAATTCATATATTAATATATTTTATTGTTTGTAAAAGCCTTTGATACATATTTTGATTGTCCATGATGATGATTTTATATATTAAATATCATTAGAGATATTTGTGAATATTTGGAGGTATTTTGGGGTCAAAACAATCATTCTTCGTCCAGAATGTTCAAAGATGGAATCCCGACCTCTGGAACGAGTATCCCCACCTCTGGAACGGACATCTCGATCTCTGGAACGAGCGTTCCATCCTCTGAAATGAGTTTCCCGACCTCTGGAACGAGTGTCCTACATTCTGTTCAATTTGACCTTACGACATGTTTAAATCTATAACTTCTTCTATACAACTTCAAAAATTATTCCGTAAACTTTTACATACGCTACACTTCATAATCTTTCTAATGAATTTAAGTTTCAATTATAAAATCTTACCAATAATAGATGTTAATTAGTTCAAGTTTATATTTTTTAGTAGTTCAGACAGTTTGACCTTATTTCATTAATTTCATTAATTTGATCATAACTCTCTACATATAACTCCAAATAATTATTTATATACGTTCTAGGAACTAGAGTTCCATACCTTTCTAGTGATATAAGATTTGTCTTATATATATCTTACTATATAATTTTATATCAAGCCACAAAGTCATCTCTGTAATCAGTTTTTTACAAATTGATATATCCATACGTTTTGATTTATATCTTAAGATTCTCAACTCCGAATCATGATTTATTAACTTCATTGAAAATAGACATGTCAGAATTCAACATAATATTTCATAAAATTTTTAATCAAGATGATCACCTTTTCTTAATAACGGTGAAGGATATTCGCCGTACTCGTCTTACCACCTAGCTTCTTCTCTTCTCCTTAAACTTCTCTTTCTTCTCTTCTCTTGCATAACTCTAATCTTGCCTGGTAAAAAGTATTTTGTTTTGTGTTTGTAAGGAATTTTCAAGTAGAAAAGAGTTTGTATTTATAAAAAATTAAATCAATTAAAATAATTTTAGTGGATAATTAGAAGATAATTAATTTAATTTAGGTAGAGTAGAAATTGACATAAAGAAAAACAAGTACCAAAATTAGGTTTACGTCATTTTCGTATAAATATGACATTTTAATATTAAGAATGTATTTTTTCGTATTTGCGTATTAGGATTAAATTTTACCCATATTTTATATTTTTTCCCTTTTATATCCGTTAAACAAGTCTTTTAACCCCGTAAAATAAATTATAATGTACAATAATTTTGTATTGACATTAATTATAATGACATTAAATTTTATAGAATTTTTCGGGTCCTTACAATAATACCATGACATATCTGATTCTATTTTTTTTTTGTCCATTAAATAATGATCCATGTCAAGTACAAAAATCATAAATGACACACTTCATCTAATTTTTATAAATATTACATTCATCTAATTAATTTAGGTCAAAACTAAATAATTATGGACATTTAAACAATGTCTATATAAGGACATCTAAATAAGGATATTTAGGTCATCTAATGAAATAATCCCTAAAAAAATGATTTAGTTAGATAGTACTTGTAAAAGCCAAAATTAATTTTTTTATGTAGTTTGTTCAAGCTTAGTGAAAACGAATAATTTTTAGTAACTACAATGCATTTTTAAGAACGATCCACCATAAATAATCATATATTTTTTCTAAATAAACTTGACATACTCTCGATCCCTACAAATCAACGAAAATGATCAAACCAACAGTACTGATCATTCAACCCAATCAATTAACCAACTCAATCAACCTAATCAGTCACATCCAACGATATATCAATCGTCGACCCAATCAATCGGATCGAGACACTCTCTCGATCCTTTCAAATCAACTCAATCCACACGTCCAAATATCCGACAATGCATCCGATCAATCCATTTATTCAAAAAACCTCCGAAACAACTCAACATTAAATATTAACTAAAATCAGAAGAATAAATAAAGATAATTTGAGATAAAATTAAGAAATTCACAATCAGGGTTTAAGAATTTGGGAAAAATCTTCACGACTTTCACTCCCGACGACGGTGGCGGCATCCAACTGTAGGAGGCGGCGGCGCCCGATGGTAGGTGGAAGGTGCGTCCGACGATGGCTTTCGGCGGTTCCAATTGGTGAAGGGGGTGAGGCAAGGCAAGTGGTCGGAGGAGAGGAGAGCATAGGTGGGGCGAGGCGAGGAGGAGAGGGTGGTCGGAGGTTGGTGACGATGAGGATGGTCGACGGTCAGAGAACGGGGGAGGAGAAGGTCGTCGGAGATCTCGGG
Source organism: Drosera spatulata (assembly GCA_035668315.1). Lineage (NCBI taxonomy): Eukaryota > Viridiplantae > Streptophyta > Magnoliopsida > Caryophyllales > Droseraceae > Drosera > Drosera spatulata. The sequence goes on from JAOVYX010003644.1 coordinate 3,954, forward strand.
GATGGAGGAGGTGTTTGCGTGTATGTTTGGGAAAAAATAATGACGGGTGAAAGTCTGATTTGGGGGAAAACTTGATGTTTGCAACAGAACTATCTTTCTGTCCTAAATTTAGGACGGAACTATCTTTTTGTTGTAAATTTATGACAATTCAATCAGAAATTAGTGACAATCTATATTTTTGTCACTAAAATTAAATTAGTGACTATAACTTTCCGTCGTAAAGTTTACGACAATTCAGTCGCAAGTCAACTTTTTTTTTAATGCTCGTTCAACGAGAGTTCATTTCCGCGATGGAAAGTGAAATTGTACCGATTGTGATTGAGATGTTAGAGACTATGAGAACAAAACAAACTTATAGAGATTCTACTCGGACCTTGGAGGCCAATGAGTGGCTTTATCCAATGAGATGGATGATGATTCGATAATTTAAGAATGACAAGATCATATGATCTTGTGAATGATATAATCGAAGCAATAATGATAGAAGATAAGATGAAAAAATCACAGCGATTACTGTTGTCATCAAACGTTATGGAGTAGGAAGATGATAAATAACGAAAGAAATGTCGAACGAAGGAGAAGGTGAACATATCTAAAAAGAAAAATGGTAGAAACCATAGAACATGATTTGATAAACCGGAATCTCATAGGGACACATGTCACATGATAGATAAACAAATACTATGTTTTGTTCATTTAATTAGTTACTCAGAGAAACATTACTCCGTTAGTGATGTACTTATTAGATCAATGATATGCAATGCATAATTAATTAGTCTATGTGGAGTTTCAGTATTTGGTCAATGAGTTCATCTCTTTGTTTGGCCTGGTTATTATACGTGTGAACAGATGTCAATGTGGTCTATATATAGGTCCAGATAATTACAATAAATGACACTTAAATTTTGTTTTTCTTAAGTTAATTCATCCTTCCGGATACCAGTCTCGAATGTCCACTCTCACCATCTATTTTCTTCGTTCACCACACTCGAATTCGAGTTCTTTTTCATGGGAAACAAAACTCCTTATACTTGAATCCGACAGGACATTGGTCAAACCGAGACATGATGCTTTAACAAAATGTTCATTGTTTGGTGAATCACATTCGAAAACGAGTATTAACCATTGGCTTTGTTGAATCAACACTTAAGATTTGAAGTAATTACGACGACATAAAAGTGTACTGGTCCATAAAGTACATATAATAGCACGAGCCTTAAACTAATTAATCATGATTTCCAACATCTTTAACACCAAATCAGAGCTAAAACTATGGATGAGATCTTCCAATATCGTGGGCATGTACCACTGGTTTTGCCCACACTATTCTATATATATCCAGGGCTGGTCCACTAATCTTAATAGTATAATTAACTAGCCTTTATCTTAATTGACTTGTGGAGCTTGATTAGTTGCTGGTTTTAGAGAAACAATTAAATATAGTAATTAACTTGATACAGTTCTATGCTTGACTTTCCTTCTTGTCATTTATTTTCTTATTTTCATTTCGTATTTTTTCACATAGGGCGACGCACTTTCATTCATTTGGATTTAAGATCATGCAAAATCATGCTACACTTTAATTGCTCTAATAAAAGGGGAATACTCAGTACTTATTTTTATTTTATTTTAGATAAAAATCAAACTTTAATCTGATACATACAAATATTTAACAGTTGGCGACAATCTATATGTAGTTTTTAACCAATAAAAAAAGAGTTTCAAAGAGACTGAAAAAAGATGGGAATACTCTATCTGTAGTTATAAAGTATTACAAATCTGATGCACAGTCGACATCGTTGTCTGAAGTTACTATTCACGACCCAAATTTTTCAGAAATCAAAAGTCATTGTGTAAAAACGCGATGAAACTTGACAGGTCCATGCGAAATGACGAGAGCAACACAACTCGCAACTACGGCCGCGAAATCCGCTTATTTCATTCATTTGAGATCGTTTAGGGCATATATTGGGTCTTTTTATGTTTTCACTCTTTATTTTAGGATGTTTTTGTAATTTCGTATTGTTACCGTTGTTTTAGATCAGTTTGTGAGATTTGATTAATAGAAGCCCTAGCATAGAAGAGAAAAAGATTTTCTCTCTCACATATCCATAATCTTTTCAGTTCGATTGCGTAGATCAATATCGTCGTGTTGTTTCTGGCACCATCTTGGTATCAGAGCACATGACCAATCGTGAGTGACGTGACAGAGCAGGACGAGGGCCCCGTGGGGGAAGAGGTCGTGGAAACGTACCCCTTATGAAGACGAGCAATCACGTCGACATCAGGAATGCGACCTACGAGATATAGAGGTCGAGGAACATCGACGAAGGATCAAGAACTGGAGAGACAACTTATAGAGGCAAGGTTTGGTGGTCGATCTGATGAAGAATATGAGTATACAATAGAGTCAATCGATGAAGACGATGAACACAAAGGGTATGCTAATCCCTTTGCAAATCCTAATCGTGGAGGGCATCAGGCCGTACGGATGAGAGGGTGCGGATTATCGTAGAGTCTCGGTATGAAAGTTGAGATCCCAGAGTTCGAAGATAACGCTCACTCCGATGAGTTTATGGATTGGTTACATACCGTTGAGAGAGTCTTTGACCTTAAAGATCTCATCGACGAGCAAAAATTAAAACTTGTTGCCATTAGATTGAGTAAATACACATCTATATGGTGGAGCATGTAAATAAACAATGGGTTTGGGATGGTAAGCAGAAAGTTCGTAGTTGGAAGAAGATGAAGAAGTTACTGCGGAAAAAGTTCCTACCAACCCATTATCGACAAGAAGCGTTCCTTGAATATCATGTTATACGTCAAGGTGACAAATCTGTCAAAACGTATACAAGTGAGTTTGATGGGTTACATATGCGATTTGATGTCGACAAAGAAAATGAATAGACCATCCCTCGTCATTTAGGTGGGCTGATATCAGAGATCGCCGATGTTGTCCATTTGCAACTATATTGGTCATTTGATGATGTTTGTGGGTTGGCATTGAAAGTAGAGAAACAGAAAAAGTGGAAGAGCAGTTCTTGGCGAGGCGACAGTTCGAGGTATCCGAATAGTTCGGCAAGAAAACTATTAGTAAGAAAGCCGCAACGTCGGCAACAGACCGATCATCATTTGTTTCAGTTGAGAACAACAAAGGGAAAGCATTAGCCAACAAACAGATTCATAGTGGTTCCAGTAGGGGAGGAGCAACAACGAAACGTTGTTTTCAGTGTCAAGGGCTTGGGCATTTTGCAGCCGATTCCCCTAACAGACAAATCGTGACATTCGTGGAGATGAAGTATAATTCGGCGTTTGATGAATCAGGTAGGAAAACTGATGTGGAGGAGGAACAGGCTGGACAAAGCGATGAGAACATGGACATTGTGTACGTAGATTCTAGTGAGTCCTTGGTCGTTCGACGAGCTTTGAATGCTATTGCTTTGAGTGATGATGATGAATCATGGTTGCATACTAACATATTCCATACTAGGTGTACTAGTGGTGGAAAGGTGTACACCATGATAATCGATAGGGTAGCTATGAGAACGTGGTTTCGACTACTATAGTCGAGAAACTGGGTTTGAAGACGGAAGACCATCCACGGCCATACAAGCCGTCCTGGTTGAAGAAAGGCAATGACGTTAAGGTAACGAAGAGGTGTTTGCTACGGTTTTCGATCGAAAAGAAATACATGGACGAGGTATGGTGTGATATAGTTCCTATGGATGCATGTCATATCTTGTTAGGCAGGCCTTGGCAGTTCGATCGACGTATGAAACACGATGGCTACAGAAATACTTACTAGTTCATCAAGGATAAAGTTAACATAACCTTGGGATCTTCTGATTTGCGTAAGGAAGCAACGAACAACTTGGTATCCAAATCAGAGATGCACTCAGAGATTGCAAGGGCTTCTGAGATCTTCGCAGTTATGGTATTAGAAGATAATCCAGAGAATTCAAAGGTTCCAGCTCAGATGTTGCCTTTACTTAGCAAGTTTGCGGATGTTGTTCCTGAGGAGCTATCAGCCGGGTTGTCGCCTATGAGAGATATCCAACACCGCATAGATGTCATTCCTAGTGCGAGTATCTCTAATATAACATCTTATCGAATTAGTCCGAAGGAGCATGAGGAGTTGAAGAGGTAGGTGAGAGAGCTATTGGAAAAGGGCGTTTTAGGGAGTCTATGAGCCATTATGATATTCCCGCTCTGTTGGCACCAAAGAAAGACGGTTCGTGGAGTATGTGCATTGATAGTCGAGAAATGAACAAGATTATCATTAAGTACAGATTCTTGACACCGCGATTTGATGACGTGGTAGATCAATTGTTAGGGATCGGTTCATTTAATGATTAAATAATAAACGAGAAGAGAGAGAAGATTTACGTGGAAAACCCTTGAGGGAAAGAAAAACCCATAACTGCCGACAAAATTCACTATGAAAGATGTATACGGAATTTTGATTTACAGGGGGTATATATAGGCCCAAAAGAAAAAGATTTGAAATTTAAATCTAATTTTACCATCGAACACCATAGCACGATCGTACTCTCCAGGCACGAGCCGTGTGCAGAAGGGTCATGGAAGGAGAACGAATAGGCCGTGTGCAGAAGCAGCTCGAAGGGCAGGCACGACCGTCCCTCTTGTTGCGTCCAAAACTCCCCCAAAAACCAAATCAGGACCACTTCCCATCAAATCTACCACCACCACAAAACAAAATAGGCTTTTTGCGATCGTTTTTAAATTTTGATCGCTAAATAATTATATGACTAAATTTAAAAACTAGCGGTCGAAACGATCGCAAATGTAATTTGCGAACGAATCGGTTACAAAATGTTTATTATACAACGTCAGATCTCCTTTCCCCTCTTCACTTCTTTAATCCCCTTTTCCCTCAACCTTTGTCGACGAACTTCAATCCCACACAAACCTCGTTGCTGACCACTCCCACCACCACCCATCACCACCGACGACCCACCCACTCACCAACCACCATCGATACCATCCCCACCACCCAACAACCTCCCTACGACGAACCACCCACACCAATGCCCACACAAACACACCCACTCATCGACAATTGAAATCTGACGAGGGGCTCCGACAAGGTCAGAGAGAATGTCGGCAAGGAGGAGGAAGGCAGCCCGTATCTACCCCGCAACCATTCCATCTCGCAGCCATCAAACCTAAGCTAGTTGCAAAGTGTATAATTTTATTTAAACTAATCTCTAATTTGATGAATTAGTTTTTAATGTAATCTATATGATTTTCTTTGATGATTTGGTTTATTGTTGAATTTGGATTGATTATTGGTTGATTCGATGAATTTGGTTGAAGGGTGATGGTTGGTTTAGTTAATGTATTGTTTGAATGATTTTTGTGATGGTTGGTTTTGGTAATGGTTGGTAAAGAAAATTAGGTGGAGTAGCGATGGTTAGTTGTTTGTGGCGTTGATTTTAGATTAGGTGTGGCTTTTTTATTGTGGCGGTAGTTGCTTTATCATGGATTTAGTTTGTTAGTAAAAAAAAATTAGGTGGAGTGACGATGCTTATGGTGATGGTTTATTTTTTTTGTGGCTTTTGGAATGGTTTGGGATTAGGTGAATTGGGTGGAGTTTTGAAAAATATTGTACCTAATTGGTTAGTTTAAAAATATCATAGCATGGATCTCATGAAAAAAATATAGTATTTTGGTTAGTTAAAAAATAGTAAAGCTTTGTTTGATAGGTTGTATTTGTAGCTAATTGGAAAAAAAATTCATTTAGTTCAACTTAAGGTCATTGGGAATTTGAAAAAGAAAAGTTTAAGTTTTTTGTAATTTGAGAAAAAAAATATTGATAGTTAAATGTTGACCTTGTTTGTGGTCGTGGACAGAGTGATGGATTCGGATTTATCATGGATATATGATAGATCTTGAATGTATAAACGGATAGTAGACGGGTTTTTTAGTGAGAAATATGTTCGAAATGCCGACAAATTCATAAATTTTGCTGTTCAACATCAACTACTTAACTATGCTGAATACTTGAAGTGCCCATATATGAAGTGTTGAATAAGGACTGAGGATGCATTTGTACACGTCCGATTTTTTGCCCAAGTATTGGAGGTGGAATTTTTATGGTGAGGTTGAAGTGGGTGAATCATCGAGAATGTCTATGGTTAATCCCTATAAGAATATGATGGTGGATGATTTTGGGGCTGCTAACTTCGAGAACATGTAGGGTATAGGAAAGCTATCGAGGACAATCCGCCACCTGCTTCCAGAGAGTTTTTCCTTTCTGTTGAATGCAGCATGGGAAGATAACCTGATGATGAACACGTTGTACTCGACTTCCTGTTCAAAAGATAGATGTTTGTCCTTATGGCTGCGAGTTGTTCTGGAAGGCGGATGCCGATTGGGAGTCATGTTCTGTTTGTGGGGCATCTTGATACAAGAAAAAGTAGAGAGGCAAGAAACAGATTGCTCTGAAAGTATTGAGATATTTTTCGATAACTCCGAGGCTTCAACGATTGTATGCAACTAAGAACAGTACCGAGGCGATGTCTTGGCACTCCATCAAGTACAACGTTGAAGATCAAATGTCACACCCATCAGACAGTGAGGCTTGAAAGCATCCGGATAGGGAGTTCCCTTGGTTCTCTGCAGAACCGAGAAATATTCGCTTGGGATTATGCACGGATGGATTTGCTCCTATGGGTAATTTCGGATCCAAGGACTCTTGTTTGCATATGATATTGACGCCATACAACCTTTCTCCTGATTTATACCTGAAGACTGAGTTCATGATACTTTCCATGATCATTCTTGGGTCTAAAAGTCCAAAAGAAAATCTAGATATATACCTGCAGTCATTGATTGATGAGTTGACGCATTTGTGAAGCTTTGGGGGGGAGGGG
>JAOVYX010003645.1:0-10848 GCA_035668315.1 Drosera spatulata
CTCCAAGGATATGACCGACTCGGAGTACAGAGATAAGATAAAGTGTCAATCGTCATCCGGGTTTCCCAACAGATTCTATTTTCGCACCTGCTTACCCTGTGCGTCGTCTTGCACCGCTTGTGCGCATTCAATGTGGTATCTTTTGTCAGCATTGAGGTAATTTGAGCCTCCCTGCAAAGAGTAACCCGTGACCCCGCCACTACGGCTTAGAAGCCGCTGCATGGATGCAAAGAGGATGGGGTATGCCCATCACTCCCTAGCTAGTTCACCCGTGACGATGACTCAGATGATAATACAGGAGTGCAATGACTCAAACCCAAGCCACCAAGGTTATTCAGGAAAAACTGATGATCGCAAAGGATCGAAGAAGGGACACCATGTTCGACCTTCCCAACAAATTCAAGAAAACGACCAATGATTCACAAGGGATGTCAATGTCGTTCTTAACAGTTCAAGGAGGCGATATTTTTTATTCGTTCGTTTTTCATTAATTCACATAGGTAGTGCAACTATGATCCTCAACCCCCGTCCCCTTGTTATTAATCATTTCGAGATCACTTTCATTTTATCTCCCATGAGGGTACATATATTATAAGGGTACATTCTATTTTATTTCAACCCTCAAATATCTCATCACATGTCAAACGTGATCGTTTATGCACGTTTGACGAATTAATACGAGTTTAGGTTTAAAGTTCGAGGTTCGAAATTGTATTTTCCTTGGTCAAAAGGCCGTCAAAGGCACGATCGGGCGTATCGCGGCCGCGACATTGGGGTGTCACGACGAGAGCTAGCCAGACGGTGAAAAACTACCGAAAACCTTTTGTTTTTATCCTAGTCGTTTTCTGTTTTTTTTTTTTCTTCATTTTTTTTTCTCTGACTGAGGCCCAGGCGCGGACGCGACCAACCTCGTCGCGGGCGCGCCCTCCCTCACACTCGTCGCGGCCGCGCCCCTCGTAGCGGGCGCGCCATCCCTCACACTCGTCGCGGGCGCGACGAAACTCAGGACAGAATCCTCAGGGAACCTCCCTGCCCGTGCACGGAACGCCCAAATCACGATTCTAAGCCACCAAATCATCTTACACACATCAAACACAACATAAACACGTCCTAAAGCATGCACGGACGTGTTTGAATCGTGTGAACGAATAAAAGAGGTGAATCGAACGAGTGAGGTTATCTCGAACGCGTTTGGTTTTTTTAAGCTCACGATCACTCGAATGGATCCGTTGGCGTCCCCTAACCAAGCTGCCGATGCTGTTTCTCCTCCCCGGCTTGCTACTGCCTTCGTCTTGATGATGGTGCGTTGATGATGATGATGGAAACAATGGATTGATGGTGATGATGATGTTGTTGTTGATCTTGATATTGATGATGACGGTGTCTGCAGGGCAGCAGGAGGAGGCCGGCAGGGAGAAGAGGATGTTGGTGAATGGTGATGGAGGTAGGAGAAGTGGTGAAGGTAGGCGGGAGTGGGTTTGGGTGGAAGAAAAAGAAAGAAAGAAAAAGGTGTGTGTGTGTGTGATCCCATTTTTCGTCCCACGAAACGTCTCGTTCAGTCCATTATTCACCCAATTCTCGTAATATTAATCCACCAAAAATCTATTTTCATCGATAGATCAATCTCGTGTATGAAGATATGATCTTTCGAGTCAAAATTCATTGTTTTTGGGATTAAATCAATAGTCCTTGCGCGTAACGTTTATAACGTTATAACGTAACGTTATTTGTTTGTAACGTTTATTGACGCGTTCAACCAATCATCCAAAATATTTCATCGTCATATTTGATTTAATTAATCAGATATTTTCTTAGTTTTAAATATATAACCTTTTAGTACGATTTATTTTAAAAACGTAACGTTATATATTCGTCTCTAAACTCCCAAATTTCTCGGGTATTACAATTTGACTCCCATACATTGTCGTCATTTGCCAACGCCCTGAGCAAGAATGATCGAGTGCTTGGTTTCCAGCGGAAAACCCTCATAATCGAAAAGAGAAGGGTGTGTAACTCATAGATAAACATGTTGAAGGGAATCGAGCTACATGCGGCCCTCCCTCAAGTGCACTTAATTAACTACTCCCACAGCAGCGACCCTCAAGTGCACTTAATTAACAACTCACGCAACAGCGACGAGAACAGAAGGGACGAGTCTAAAGACTAAACAAAAATACAAGTGACAAACTCCAAAAGAGTGCTGATGCGCAACAACAAGATAAGACTAATATGGCACATTCTTCGGAAGATTGAAAATAACGTTATTCTTCATGCCGATCCTGGTACGCATTGCCTCCACTCCTGATCTGTTCATCTGCTTCATTACCTTCATCCTTATCATTCCCTCCCTAGACTGCACAGTCGATAAACCCATGCTCTTGTACCTGCAAGAAGATGGGAGAGGAAAGGTAACAGTCTCAGGGTATCATCATATATTAATTAAGTAGAAGGCATAACAAAGGTACTCTGGACAAACCTCGAGGCCAGAGCGGCAGCAACAGCCTCTTCATTTGCCGGTGTTGGCCTTGGCTTTTGCTTATAATAGCGCAAATATTCCCGAGATCCAAAAGTCTTGGTTGACATTCCATTCTCAGTTTTCCTTGTTATGACAAGCTCAGACCCACTTCCAAACGCAACCGTCTCATTCTCAGCATTCACAGCAACCAGTTGTTTACCAGCCTCATCCACATAGCTACAAAAACCAAAGCCATATATCAGATTCGAATCCCAAGAGCATGGCATAAAAGATGCTTCCATCATACATATAGATACCGCTTAGCGGTAGAACTAATGAATACTACTGAAGCTCGGTTTGGTCAGTAAGAACACAGCACGAGCTAGGAACCTGTTTGGTTGGGCTTAAAAGAATTACTCATCATGACAATAACATATTGCTAATGGGCCATAAGCTACGCAGTCAGATGATTTATTAACTTATTTTGACATCTAACTGGTCAGGCATAACCTGTGAAAATAAATGAAATCTGAAATAACTCAGTTTATGGCTTATATGCCGTTTTCCATCCAGAGCTTACTGAAATGCAGTTTTTGTGCTAACAAGTACTCCTACTTGAATGGGATTCCCTGCAGAGCACTCATCTTGCCTGACAGGCTCCGTGGCTGGTCAAGTTGACGAGAAGATTGGGAGAAATCCAATATACCCTGAAAACTGCAACAGAATCGAACTAGAAATGTACCTGCTACTGTAGTCATAGAAATCCTCTACTTCAGCTTCTTCGTCTTCACCACCATCTCCATTACGTACTCTGCAATGGCCTTTTGCATCCATATGCTTCCTCACAGCCTCCAAGCTGCTGAAAGGGTGGCATCTTTCGTTGCAGTACAAGCAAAGGAAATCTCTCTTAACCTGTTAGCAGTGTAACACAGAGGAAAGTTTTATAAAGCAAGCAAACATATGCCGCAGGGTTTACCAAAAAGGTCCAAAACCAACAAAACAGGCCATACCTTAATACCCAGATAAGTAAGAAGACCCCTGGGATCCTTCAAATACTCGATATCGGGGATGAAGAAACCATGCTTCTTGTGCATATGCACCATACAACTTTCTATAGTCTCATGCTCCAAATCACACATAAAGCAACAAGTTGGATCTACTGCATCTTCGAATTCATCATCTTCATCAATGGTATCATCCTCCATCATGGAAGATGGCCCATCAACAGCAGCTCCGTCGATCATAACTTCCATTGGGTCTACCTCTTCCCACTCATCTTCGGATTCTTCGCTTTCTTCAACATCAACTGCTCTTTGAGGAGAAGCATTAACAGGAACACGTCGAACAAATGGCTTAATTATGGTATTAGCAGCACCCTTAACGCTCTCTCCCTGTGAAGCTCGGATCATGTGACTTCTTGACTTGAGATGCTGGGCATGAGCCTTGGAGCTTCTGTATCCTTTGCCACATTGGCCACAGGTGTACAACATGGGCGTATCATCTAATTTCTTCTTCTCATCAGCAATTGCTGCTTGTCTGGCTAAGAATAATGCTTCGGTCACCCCCGGTACCCCAGCAACCTGCAAAATCACAATCAAAAAACTTAACTCCAGTGAACACGGGAATTTAGGGCTGCAAATGAGGCGAACCGGTTTGCGAACCTATTTGGCTTGGTACGACAAAAGCTCAACTTGAATTGCATAGGGGACGAAAATACCCGCAAAATGAACTCTGGAATATCCAAACAAATCATGCACATTCAATTTACTTGAGTATGTATTGCAGTCACCCAACATTGCTATGTTGCCCTTTCAGTCCCTAAAATTTTTTAGAGGGTTCACCCCAAAGAAAAGCCAATCAAGTGAAGCCCTTTCTGGGCAAAGGATCACAAACTCATATGTGTTATTTTGTGAAATATACTTGCATTTCACTGGGACAACGAAAAATTTTCGCACTGATAAATGGAAGAGATTCACCCTTAAATTTCACTTCAGGGGGCAAATAGATAACAAACGAGAAACAGCTCCGATTCATTCTAAATGAGTAATGAACTGAATCGCGAAACACATAGAGTTCCATTCTAACCAACCAACCAATGTCTATTAAGAAATCACAATCCGTGGAGCAGAGCAATACACTGCACTCTCTTCAATTTCCCCTGCTAAACCAAACCCGTCACCGAATCAACGCCGCCACATCAACAAAACAACTCTGACCAACAATATCGACGGCAAACAACTCCATCCCCCTTCACGAACCAACTCTACCAAAAGCCCAAACACGCCCCTGATGTCATATGATCATCAATACTTGAAACCCTCCCAAATTCCCAAAACCCCAATCAATCAACTAAATCCAAAATAAAAACCTCCACACCGACCAGAGTTCACAAAAACGAACGCAGAATCGAATCCATCCCAATCCAAATCGGAAAGCGGAAAAAATCAGACCTTTCGTTTGAGATTGTATCGGTGCCAATCGGACTTGTAATGGATCTTCTGTTCCGAATCATCCACGAACTCCTTGTTGCACGCGTTACACGTCAATCCCGGCATCTTTTCTTCAACTTATCCTCTACCATTAAACAAAACCAAAGCTTTTTCGTCCTGCAAAAATAGGGGTGAGATTTGGCGGAGGTCGGAGGCGGCGGAGCGGTAGAGAGAGATGGGATGGGAATTGGGAAGAGCCGAGGCCGCGCTTCATATGAGATGGGAGAAAGAATATGACGATGATGATGACATGGGTGTGAGGTGAAGTGTTGTTAAAGGGTTTGGGTTGGACCCGATCTCTTTAACCAAAAGTATTTTTCTAGTTCCGTCTATGATATATACTACAATATGTTTATAACATTTTATTTATCTAAATAATATATTTTATTATTTTTAGGTTTTAATACATAACATTTAATATCATTAATATTTTATGATATTTTTTTTGAAAATAACGTTTGATCGTCTCATCACACCGGTCAAAGGTTATATCGCCATGCGTGTTTGATCGAAAAAATTATAATCCTTTTGAGACGGAGGGAGTATATAATATTTTTTTAAAATGTTTTAATATATTTGTAATTTTTTAGCAAATTTTTAATTTAACAAAAATCAAACAAGTCATGTTTTATTACAGCATATTCACTATTCACTATCTTTATTTTTAATGGTCACAATAAATTTTATCATCTTCAAAAAAATATAAAGAGAATTATCAATAGGTCAATTTTTTGAAACTTATTTATCAATAAGTCATATAAAAGATTTTTTTTACCAACCAAAGGATTACATAAAAATTCAACACACAAAAATCTCGTGTTGAATCAAATGATTATATGTATATTTGGATAGCGAAAATACTTGTTTGTTTTTCATGATATTTTCTCGGGTATTTTTTTCTGATAAATTTTTATGTAAATTATCAATAAGTCTTATTTTTAAAACTTACAAATAATTTATTAATTATAATTTGATCTTTTATTTTTTATAAATGATTAATTGATAAATAGGATAATGAGATAAGATCAATTGATAAATATTTTATATTTTTATGACTAATAGGTAGTTCTCTCTAAATTTTTACTCTATCCTATAATTAACCCTTGTTGATCCAAAAAATTCCTTCATGATCCAAATGGGTTAATTTTTTTTAAATTGGAGTTTGAGTTTTGCTTCGGTTTTTTGAAAGTAACATATTCCTTCTAAGTTCTTCATGTAAAATACATAAAATATGATTCTTTTCATACACAAGATGTGTATTATAGAATTTTTTTTCAACATTTTATTGTTCCAATAAATAGAAACATTCTTTTATTTCAATTTTTTTTTCTATTATAACAATAACATCATCTAAAATTTATTTAATTGATCAGGTAAAAAATGTTTATGAGTTTAATGATTCCAAATCTTATAATCTTCAAATAAAATGAGAGGGAATATCAAATTCTTTAACCTTCAAAACTTCCTTGAATGTCAAAACTAGAGAAAAGAACCACCCCATTGCTCTCATAAATTTGGCAAGTACCATTACAACTAGGACTCACTTCCAAATAAGTTAACAAAACCTGAGCATCCTAACCAGACCTGCATATGTAAGTGTCAACTAACACAGAAACTTCTTCCACTTATTATCCAAAAAAAATAAAAAATCACCCAATAAATGCATAAACAGAAACCATAATTTAATTATTTTCATTTATTTTTTATTACTCAAGTGAGACCACCGTGGGGAGGGAGACTAGCAGGAGAGAGAGAAGAGTGAGTGAGCAAAGCGACCAGCAAAACTCGATCGAGGGCTCTTACAAAATTCGATTTTGCCCATCAAAATTCATCGAAATTTGGAATTGGGTGTGTGAAATGCGCTGAGTTTCGACGAAAAGCCGCGTGCTTTGTCTTGCTCGAATACCCAACAAGCTCGAAGAACACAAGAAGCTCGAGGAATCGATTCATCGGCATCATCAAGGTGAGTGTTGATTACCCAATTGGTTCTCATTGTAAATTCGATTCAATCCCAGCTTTCCAAATTTGTCGATTTTGGGGTCGATTTCGATGTGGGAAAACGGTGAATCTTATTGGGTATGAGGGAAATTTGTGAGCTTTGATCTGATTGAATGGGTTTGATGATGTGATCTTGGGTTTAATTTGAATTTTTTTGGGGTTTTTTTGAATTTGGAACAGATGGGAATGTGGAATTTTGAGCGGAGGTGTTTCGCGCTTCACAGTTTTTACCGTTTGAAGCGTTAGTTGGATTGGGTGTGGTCGAGAACTTGGGGAATCAGATTAGGGTTTTTGTTTATTGGGAATTGGGCTTCAAGGAATTGAGGTCTACGGTTTTGGTGATTGCGAGGATTGTTCGAATTCCGTGCTCGAAGGTTCGTGCTTCGAAGAAGTTAGGGTTTTGGTGTGATAATTGTGAGTTTGGATCCTGCATTGTGGTTGATTGAGGAGTTGTTCTTGCGGGTTTGATCAGTTTTCCGATCGTGAAGCGGAGTTAATTCGAGTTGTTGATCGGGTTGTTTCAGGTGAGTTCTGTTCATCTGGATTGTGTATGTGGTTATATACCGTCAATAAATGATGCATCCGGAGAAGAGTTCGAGTATAGAAATTCGGGAGTTGAAAGCTCAGATACTGAAGCGAATTGGGTCCGAGAGGTTTAAGCGGTACAGTTATTATGTGAATAATTTGTTCAGTCTAAGGTTACCGAAGACAAACTTCGATCGGATGTGTTGTTTGATACTTGGAAAGGAGAACATGCCATTGCATAATCAGCTTGTAAGGTCGATTTTGAAGAAAGTGTGCACTGGGAGGGCTCCGCCACCAGCTCATGGTGTGGGTCCCACAAGAACGGCCATAGCGTCAGGGAAAAACTCAAGCACAATAGCAGAGGGGCAAGGCCTGGGTGGAGTTATCCATCAAAGTCAGAATCCACCTCTGCAGATTTGGTCCAATGGGATTGTGTTGCCTCCATCCCCGCGGAAGAGTAGGTCGGGGGTTCGTGATCGCAGAATCCGGGATAGGCCCAGTCCTCTTGGGCCGAATGTGAGGGCAGATTCTGCTTCCAATAAATCTACAGGCAGCGATGAGTATGGTAGAAAGCCAGTAGAAAATGGAGATGTGATTCCATATGATTATCAAAGGCCTTTGGAGCAGCATCATGAACTGGCAGAGCAGCCTGACGATGATAGACAGACGCTAAAAGGTGTAGAAATTGCTGGATCTCTCCATAGAAAAGAACCAAACAGTTCCCTTTTTGTGGAAGATGTGGAAGAGATTGAACATGGTAGAAACTCAGGTTTCGGCAGAAGTCCTCTTGTTGCTCCTCTTGGAGTTCCGTTTTGCTCAGCCAGTGTTGGTGGGGCCCGGAAGCCATTGTGTGGGAGCAGTGCCGGCAGTTTTTATAGTCCTTACAATGGAGATGGTGTGTTGCCCGATACGGAGACGTTGAGGAAACGAATGGAGCAAATTGTTGCAAGCCAGGGGCTCGGAGCAGTTTCAACGCAATGTGCTGATGCATTGAATAAAATGCTGGATTTGTACTTGAAACGGTTGATCAAGTCTTGCGTAGAGTTGGTCGGAGCTAGATCCGGAAACAGTATAACAAGACATCATTTCATGAAGCAGCAGACTCAAGGCAGACCAGTGAATGGTCTTAGGCCAAGCAATCATTTGCATATACAGAGCGGCGTTGGAGCAGTGGAAGGACAACAAACTCATGATCCTATATCGTTGGCCGATTTCAAGGTGGCCATGGAGTTGAATCCTCGGCAACTCGGGGAAGACTGGTCGCTAATATTGGAAAAAATTTTGATGCGGTCATTTGAAGAATAAATTATTGAGGATCGTGGGCTTGCTTTGTGGTATTAATGGGCTGTCATTCTAGTTCAAAGAGCATTGGTTAACATGCCCTTTTTTTTCTCTTCCCATGTTGCTGATGAGCCGTATGACTCCCCCGCAAGCAAGGCCTGACTCCGAGGGCTGAGAGCCAGAGGTTCAGGTCTCGTGCTGCACAGCTCGAACTTGGACCGGAATACTTGAAAAGCGGGTGCCCAGGTCTAGCTGCTCTGTTGTATTTTTAGTGATTTTTGTCGGGTCTCTTCTACCTTCATTCATTAATTTACTGCCAAGAGGAGGAAATTATGGAAAGTTTTGCAGTGATACTCTCGTGTAGCTTGCTAAAGGTAACATTCATAGTGTGTAAAGAGCTCCAATGTCGCTTTACATGTGTTCAGTTAAACTAGAATTCGATATGAATAACAAAATTCTGTGTTGCAATCCAAGTCAACCTGTAAATCTTTCTCCTACTCTATATCATCCGTTCTTTTTTTTTTAATGGGTTATTTCAGTTGTCACGTTCATCCTTTCTCTGTGGTCTTCAGGTATATTTTTGTGAACACATAAACACAATAGTTTCATGTTTATTTCTTCCGCCATGCTTTTTTTTTCCCCAGATGGCCATAAGTCTTCACATTCCTTTCTACCTTCCTGACGTTACTTTGATCTCTTATTCTTGATTTTCGATTGTGTGTGAGAATGAAGGATTCTCCTGCAGATAGAGTACATTGGCAATTTGAATGTCAGAGTTGAGAGTTAAGTGATACCTCTGGACATTTTTAGGATAAATGTTTGCGGATTGAATTCTGAGCAAGCCTGAAGTCTAAGTTATATTTATTAGTACTTAATAACCAGTGTGTCTACTGATCCAGAATTTGCTTGTCATGGGAATCAAACTTGGTAAGTATCTTCTTTCCTTGTATTGTTTGTTAGCAGTTGCCAGTAGCTATCTAGCATAGTGCGCCAAGGTTTCATGTAAGTTTTGATCTGGAACTGATGGCTCCTGTCGTAAGTGTGCAATGTCTTGGTTGTTTACTTCTGGAAGTGGGCTATGTTTGAAATCTTGGTACGAGCGATACCGGAAGATTGCTACTGGTTATTGAGTTCATCACCTGAGTAACCAATGTACATATTCTTGTCAACTTGAGAGGAGGCCAGCAGAAAATATGCAAAAAGTTCCCCTTCAGCTTCCTGCAGCAGCTAAGAAGATACTGCTTACAGCAGTCCCTTCTCCTTAATACAGATTTGGCGGTTACTGGTATGTACAACTTTTCACAATACGCATTTCTTCTTCAGCGGTATTCGTCTTTTCTATATGTAGTAACTGTCATGGTGGTGGCCCTGTTGATCGTGTTTGTTGCTTTCTACATTTTTATTTATTTTTTTCTTGAGAATTGTTCAGTTATTGTGTCAATTTTTGTAGCCACGGTGTTTAGCCTTCTAGTTCAGAGATTGATCTGCTAATCTATAAAAAACAAATAAACAATCAAATTTTAATGTACTGTTTGCTATATTTGTTGAACTACCAGGTAACTGTTTATATTAGCCAAGCTCAGCATGTCAGCATTAATAATTGTGTTTAACTGCATATAAATTCTTTAACCAGCTTTGGAACTTTTATTCATGTTTTTTTCTTCTTCTTCTGACATCTAGGCATAGCTGCTTACAGAACGAGGATTGGTCATGTCTGTCAATGTTTGAACATTCTCAGTGGTGCGACTTGCGAGGTGTCTTCAGTCAGGAGGATGCCCTTATTCTTTCAGCCGGTTGGCCGAAATGAGGGTCACAAATTACATGAGCGGTAGGTCTTACATGGAAAGGATACTGTACCATGACTCAAAATTTCCTTGCCAAGCTACATGAAAGAGATTTTCGGAAGTCCACAGAAAGATTATTGCTAATTGCTCAAAATGAGAAGCAAAAAGTTTACCTGTTCAGCTTCAAAATCAAATCAACAATCCGAGGTAAACTCATTTTGCTCTTTGTTGGATGTATTTATTGTCTGGGTTTTTTTTTTGTTGAAGTACCTCTCTTATTTCTGTTGGTGGCAAGTCTCGGTAGACAGGGAGCTCC